>VXAC01014635.1:766019-1029378 GCA_013399225.1 Rhipidura dahli
GGTGCCGGCGGGCGCGGGGCGAGCGCGGGGGGTTATCGGCTGCCGCTGATGATGATGCAACGTGGAGAAACGCGCATCGGTCGCGCGTAGCTGAGCGCTCTCCTCTCCGTGCCCAGCGGAGCCTTCCACAGACACCTGTCCCCTGCACCCAGCCCGGACCCCATCCATGTCTCTTCACCCCTTCCCGGAAGAATAAAAATGCCCCTGCAAAAGCTTCATCAGTTTTCAAATTCAGATTAAATACTAAGCACCCACTGGGAGTACCAGGCAGAACGCAAAGATTTGGCTTTTTTTTTTTTTTTTCATACCGTCCCCGACAGCTGCCTGGTACAGCGAGTGTTAATTAGGGTGAGGATGGTTGTTCTACGTGCAGTTTAAGTCGGGATGAGGTGTATTGGAAGGCGCTGAATGCTGGAATTTCAGAAGCAGAAGTATTCCCCTAGCCCGGCTCTGCTCTGTTAATCTCGATCTGAAAGTTTCTGTTATCATCCTCTTGGGCATTGCCAATTGACAGGTATTTTCAGGTAATCTAAACCTTCTATGAAAAAGTAAAAGCTATAAATTATGAAATAGACATCTGCTGAAAGATACGAAGTGTGAGGACTGTGCTGAATTTTTTTATAGTATCCAAAATATCTTTTATTTTGTTGCATTTTCTTCTTTCATCAGGATGACAAATGTGGTTTGAGTTACATTAGAATGAAGTGAGAGGCTTTGGCATTGACTCTGCACTGAAGCTGTTCTGGTTGAGGCAGCGCTTAAGTTACAAGTGTAAATAAACCCGTGTGTGCAGCAGAGAGTGTCACCTGCAATTTGCACAAATCAGGTTGCATACTGTGCCCCCATCTGAGACTATTCAGACTTTTATTGCCTTTTTTACTGGCAACCAAACTTTCTCTAAGGTGGAATGCTTTCCCTTGCACCAGCAGTGTTCTGCGTGGAGGCATTCAGTAGTGGCCAGTTGTTCAGACAGCTGAGATTTAGTGAGTGTGTGGGAGAGGGGGGAAGCTACTTGGTGCAGATTATTTTTACAGTCCTTGAAGGACAGTGAAGTGTGTAAATGCTGCCTCTTATCTTAAATTTGTGATCTTAAATTCGAAAGAGTTCTGTGCTGTGTTTTGCTCTTCCCCTTATAAAGTCTCGGGTTTTATTGGCATTAGTCAGTTTTGGTAAAAGTGCTGTCAATTTGTCCCGTTTTGCAGGAAAATTGCAGAGGTTTGACTATTAGGGTACAAAGTAGCAGCTGAACATTGGTATCTCTTGCTCTGCAGCCCTCTGTAGGGATCTGCCACAGCCGAGCATTGACTTGTTTTCATCATCTCAGCTTTGATTAGACTTTCTACCTGCTGTCCTTCTAGGCAGTCAGAAAAGATCCTGCTAACAAACATCTCCAAGCTCAAAGGCACTATTAACCATGGCTGATGATGCCCTCTTGTCACTTAAGCTTATATAACTTTATCTCCAACTTGCTCCTCAAGGTGGGGGAGTACCACATCAAACTCTTTCTTCTGCATCACTCTCTTCATAGTCCTCTTCTCTGTGAAGCATCCATAATATATTTTAACACAGTCAGTGTTCATTAGATGCAGATCCTAATGTGTGTCCTAAGATACAAAAATTAGTCTAGAGAAATGTCAGCTCCTAAGTGGATCTCAAAATACAGACGTTTGATAATGGAGTTGTTAAATGCACACATCCTTGTAGGGTTAGTGCTGGTTCCTCATGTATTTTTGGGGGAAGGGTGACTAAGTAATCTCTTGAAGGAAAAAACTTTACCTCCTGTATCATCAGTGGTCGTGGTGTGATGTGCTTCCTTGTATTAACCAAACCTTGCTTTGCTGCTGATCTAAGTAATTGTGGAGATGGTATGATTTCAAGGGATCATGTGTCATGCATGCAAATTAATATTGAAGCTAAATTGCCAATAACTCAGGGAGCTTCTATTCCTAACAAAAATAGTCTTGAAACAAATGCTGTGTGTGGGAGCTTTGCTACACTGCCTTTCTAAAACTCTGTCATCCGCTGTTTAAAACCATCTTTGTCTTGTCCTTCTTAGCCAAGTGGTGACATACATTTATGTCCAAGTCCCCAGCTCTCTGAACTAATCAGTGCTGACGAGGATGCAGTTTGATTACGCATCAGGGGTCAGGGGCACACGAGCACCTTCCCCTTTAGCTGCCCCCCCAGGCGACAGGCGAGCCGCCAGCAGCGTTAGCGGGGTGCCACGGAGCATCCGAGAGCACGCTCTGAGTTACCACGCTGCACAAAACTTTTAACCTCACCATCTGCTCCAGCCATTCCATGTAGCTCAGTTCAGTCCTTAGCAGAAAGGAATTTCCTATTTTAGAGCGAGGCAATTAGCAAAATATATGTATAACACTTCTCTTTCACAGCACCAATTGGCAAAACTAGATTTTTTTTTTTTTTTTAATATATGCCAGTGGCGTATCAGATGTTTTGGGAAATTGGTAGCATACAATATCACTTGCACTTCTTCTTTGCACATTTAAAAATTCTTTGTAAAGGGATTTATGTTCAGAATCATCCATTCTTTCAGCAAGAGAGAAAACGGGACTTTTTCCAGGAATAACTTTCAGTGCATACCTAGTGTGGAAGTTAACTGCCAGCTTAATAACTGCAAAGTTAAAATGCTTTTACCTCTGTGAGAATGTTAATGGCTCTTAAATGTTGCTTCCTTTCAAATTTTGCTGCTGTTACCATACTGCTAAACAGAAATAAAATAGAACATCAGATACATTGAGCATGACTGTGTATAATTAAACGGTATGCATGGCTTCAGTGTACCTGGTTAGTTACTGAATGGCATTTTACTAGTAAAAATTAATCAATGACATGGCCTTGGAAAATAGATACTCTAGGATATGAAGCATAAAGATGCATGAGCTTCTGTTCTTGAGGGCAGATGGCAAGCTGGATGCTCTAACCATGGTTAAAGCCTGCAAAGAGCCCTGCTTGGTTAGTGCAATGGGAAGGATCAGGAATTGTTTGCTGTTGAGCACTGCGGTGAGGAGGCAGTTCTGAGGAAAAGACATAGATGTATGTAGGTGAAACATACAGATGTAATGTGTATGTGTATTTGGACAGGGTAGGAGGGGGTTAATGGTTACTAAGTAAGGTTATAAAATCTGAGTTCAGTGTAATTTGCTGATTTCACTGGCTTACATGTACATGCCAACTGGATGATTGTGAAGTGGTTGCTTTGAGGATTAAATACTCAGCATTGTAACCCCCCCCATGTTGATTTCTGCAATACCAACGAAGGTTTTTCCATTCCATGGTCCACATTTCAGTGTCTGGTATTATCTTTAATGTAAATGAGTATCAGTGTTTGTTACTACTGAAACAAACTCAAATTTTACTGTAATTTTAAGTAGCTGGACATAATGCCAGTAAAATACATTGTGCTTCAACTGTGCACATGCAACTGCATGGGTTACAAGGCAATAATGTAAAAAAATATTTAGCATTTGAAATTCTTTCTCTTCTAATCCAAGATGAGAAAAATCAGATATATGTGCAATATTCTGAATTAAAAGCCAGTGAAGATCAATTTTTGATACTTTTTGTTTGTACGTGCTCTTTACTAACCAAGAAATGTCATCATTCACAAGACATGCTTGCACTTTAAAATCCAGAACTACCTTTTCTGCACTAAGCCTGCAATATAGGACTTCTTTTGGAAAAAAATTGTGATAACAAATTTGTGTTTTTAAACTTCACTGCAGGGAAACTCAACATCCTGTCAAAAATAATTTTTCCACTATCTGGTCTTTTTTATATCTAGAATATCAAACCATGGTTTGCTAACCAAAAATAGATAGTTGGGTATTTTTAAGGCCATAGTCTCATCCTTATACTGGCATTGTATTCTAACTTTGATTCAGTAATCGCTTTATTTTAAGTCTTATGACTTTTACTTAAGTTAGTTGCATGACAGATTCCTTAGGCCACTACTGAGGAAAAGGACAGCAAAAACAAGAGGAATATTTTTGACTGTTGCCAAGGAGCTTCAGAAAGCTTCAGAAAGGAAAATAAATCTTTGGTGTCTATTAAGTAATTACAATTTCATGGTGTCCTTCTCCCCATCATCTATTCTAGAACCTCATTCAGAAGTTAACCTACGATAACTCTCAGCACATCAATATTTAAATATATCTTTCACTTCCTGTGATATGATCTCACAAGTTTTAAGCCTCCCCCACATGTATTCATCATCCAAATTAATCATCAGTTATGATTGCTCTAACAACTTTGATAACTCTAAATATTTCATTGGCATTTTAGGATGTTTGATATCTTATGAGCATTTGGACTGTTCAAATTTCATTACTAATTCATGGATTAATATAAAAATATTTGACCAAACTGATACAGGGGAAAGGTGTACAAAATCTTTTCATTTTTAGAAGCACCTGGAAAACAGAGAGTACACTTTGGCAAGACAACACTCTACAGAGAAATCATTGTTTTATGGTTTAAGCATATAAAAATTTCTTTTCTTCTAAAGCGGAGAGGTGACATTTTGGTTTTCTTTCTTTTTTCTCAGTTTCCACACACTGTGTTTCCTATAATGGATTATTTCTTGTAAGTTCATATAGTTGCAAAGCATATTGCATCTCCTGACATGATTTCCTTTGATTAAAACAAACTGGTGTCAGGGCAAGGTTAACCAGAGACTAAAGTCACAAAATAGAGAATACACGTAGAAAGCAAGGCTGAGCTTTCCTTAGCAAAGAAGTGGGAGAACAAGAAAAACCTTCATAGGTACAAGAAAAATGCAGGAACAAGAATGCCTATTTGGAAAATAAAAACTAATTGGAGCAATAAATGTAATGTTCTCAAGTAATTGTGAAATAATTATTCCCCTTTAGAATCATCATACTTTAATTGCTTTCCAACGCGTTCCTGCATTCTCCGTGGCTGTGGAAAGGAGGAGAAGCGCTTGTGTTCCCTTCAGGATTTCATTTTTCATTTGCAGTAAGCTGCTGGCTTTCTCATAAAGGTTTTCAGAAATGTGTTGCCTTAAATGCTGTTGTGTTCTCCCATATGGTGTTAAGTAGAAAAGGTGAATGGCAGATGCTGAAGGTATAAATTCCATCCTAATGTCCAGATAAAGCACCCTGAGATTTAGTTGTGCAGTTTCTCTATCCTCTGTATCACAGATTTATAATCAGACTCTCATTTTCATTGAGACTGGGTTACGTAAATAGGACACACTTCAGTGGTGTGTATTCTCTTTGCTCACAGCTTGATTCTTGAAAATTCAGCTGACAATAGTTTAAAATTATAATATTAATAAAGAGGAGATCATCTGGCCTTCAAAATGACATCTGAAAGCAGCTTCTGTTTTGTGTTAAATCTTAATTACTGTATTTAAATGAATGCCTAAATGAGCCAGTTCACGAAGGAATTGCCTACTGTACCAATAGTGCCTGTTTGGTGATTTTTTTTTTCTTTTAATTTACACAAATATAAAAAAAATAGTTTACATGTATGAGAACAGCTGCGTTCTCTTGCCTCTTACGACTCAGCTGAAGAAGGCTGAGTATCTTGAGTGTGTTCTCTGCCCTGGGACAGCTTCTCCCTTGCCTGCCAAACGGTGACAAATACTTAAAGCCAAGTTCAAAAGCAATGCTCCAAAACAAACATTGGTGTAAGAGCTGTGAGAAAGACCCTGCACTGGCCTCCTGAGTCATATTTTGTGAGTTTACCCATCACTTCCTATCAGTGGCATCAGTATTGTCATAGCTGAGGGCAGGACTTAGGGCTTAGTACCATGGAGAGACTTGGTCCATGCCTGTGAGTGCTCCAGCCTTTAGTTAGGCTGGAAGAGATGTGCTCCTGCCCACTTCTGCTCAACTTAGGCTGGAAGCAGAGAGCTGTGTCCAGCTTACCCTGGAAGGAGACACTGTGTCCAGCTCACCCTGCTCCCTGCTGCACCAGGGGTGGACTCATCCCCTGCAAAGGAGCATGCAGGGAATTATGTCCTTGATTTCCTCTCAGCCTCTGTATGGTGAGCTATTTCAGGTTTGCCAGGGAAACAATAACAGCAACTTGAGTATTTTGGTTTATGTTTCTCAGATCCCTGTTCATTTCTTCAGTTGTTGTGTGGATCTTACCCTGGGGTTTTAGAGTTTACAACCATGGTTATTCCAGAGATGTAGCTATTGCTCTTTCAGGAAAATGATGTTAGTGATCTACTGATTTTTATTTTTTTAATCATCATTATTATTGTTATTGTTTTCTTTTTTCCATGTGGGTTAGCATGACAAAGAAAATGTAGTCCTTCCAGAAAAGCCTAACACTGTCCCAGCAGACATAGGTAGCAATTCATTGCAGCATTAATTTACAGCTTTTTCAGTTTCTTTCCACTTCAATGTACTCACTCCTAGACAATGGAGATTTTGAGAGGGATGTCCAGGTACAAACACCCTGCAGCTGGTGTGTGTAGCTGGGTATCTCCATGACAGGAGGGTTACAACACTCTCAGTCCCAGGTTATGCTGGGCTTTCCCTTGTGTTCTTTTCCTACCTCCTAGACGCTGTGAAGCAGTCCGAGTCTGATTGCAAGTCGCAGCTGATAGGAGATAGCTTTTGTTTCATAACCCTGAAAAATAATGAAAATCTATCCTCCTCTTAATCCAAAAGGTGTGACAATGTCTTCTTGCTTAATATGTAAGCACTATTCCTATTTCTTGCTCCTCAAAAGCTCTGCATCACTGAATTGCTCAGAGATGCAAAAAAACCCAAACATCCACAGTTTGCTTGACCCACCGCTTGTGTTGTTGACTCCAGGGGCACTTGGTCCAGTGATGGTGCCTGGCCCAGTGGGAGATAAGTGCACTTCATTTGCCTGAAACAGACCCAGTAGTTGAAAATTATTAGCTTCTGGGAGAGGATAACTGCATTTGAAAATCTACAAAATCAAGTGATCTATTCCCTTCTTTTTTTTTTTTTCCTGGCTCATTCAATTGCTTGGCTCTGTCAGCCTTCGCCTGCAATTCATTGCTGGTGAGAGAGACATCTGGTTTTGCCCTTTATCAATAAATGCTTTTATATATATATTTTTTTTTATATTTCATCACAGATGGAATGTAGAACAGGCATTAGGAGTTTGAAATGTTGTCAAACACACTCCATGCCCAGTGGCTATCGCTTAAAGAAAACCCTGTTCTATACCTAGTTCTCATACAAGATGCTCTAGAATTTCAAGTCAGATGACTGTGGTTCATCTTAATTTCACCATGAGTTTTAGAAAAGTTGATCCCCTTGTTGTGTCTTCCAGGGGAATAAAAATAATCTTTCATTTTATCTGCAACATCTCTCTATTAACATATAGAAAAGCTGATAATTTCATTAGTCAGTAAATGAACCTTAAGGTTTTTTCTTAATTCAGTTGAATTTCTTATTCCAAGATCTTATTCCTTAGAAACCAGTTTTTCATATTCTAATGGACCTCCAAACTACATTTAACTCCTGCTGTCCAAAACAAAACCCAAGTAAACAAACAAGAAAAAAAGAAAATGAGAGAGAGAGAAAAAAAAAAGTTCAGGAAATCCCAGTGACTATTACTTTAGGTATGCATTTAGTCTTTAAAAGTGATTCCAGCAAATATCTTGACTGGGGAGATATTCTGAGACTTGATGACAAAATCAGAAATGCCAAATTAAGGAATAACCACAGATGATCTAGATAATCTCTCCAGGAAAAAAAAAATGCAGAAATCATTCCCCTTATCCTAAACTGACCCACATCATTCAACTTCTTCCTCGAAGCACTGAATTTTTAGGAGTGCCAGGTGAGCACTGGCTTTTTCTGGCAGGTTCAGTGTTGCCAGCTCCTCCTGGAGATCGGTATTGAGTGGGAGGACACCAGGGGGAAGAGGAAGGAATAAAATTAGCATTTAATTTTGCAGGATGTGGAAAAAATCAATGACAAGTGAAGCAATTCTTAGAAAAAGAAAACCTCTCTGGACACGTAAAGCACTATTATCTGATGGTTTATTACCAACTATAGCCTGCAGTCTGTGTTCAAGCCAAACTTCCGATGGGTTTCCAGGAGCTTGGCTTGAATGAGGAATGCATAATGCTGAGCTTTGCATCCCGTGCCAGGCTGTCCAGCTCTGAACGATGAATTGCAGTCGTGTACGTGGTTTTTGCAGCCTTTTTCTCACTGCTCGCCTCAGAGTGAACTTCAGCATGGAAACACGAGGCAAATAACTTTTCAGATACTGATTCTACCTTGCTAGCAGAGTTTCTGTCTTGATGATGAAGTGGGAATGAAGTCAGTTTTAGTTAGGCAGGTATTCTTTTGAGGCATGTTCACACATCTCAGGTTGGGGCAGGGGGGTTCTACTGTTCTTGTCAAATCTTTTTCCCTTTGCCAGAGAGAAGGATTCATCTCAACGCCTGAGGGCTCTCACCTCTCACAGATATCTCTATTGTTTGGCTGCAGAAGATAGAGTACAACTTCCCCTTTTAAGTTGGTTTGTTGTCTGTGGAGAAGAGAGTAAATGCAGCAGCTTCATAACTGTGCTCAGATATAGTCAAAGAAAGTCTAGCACTGTATTACAGTTTTTTAAAACAATTGGGTTTGCCTGATTTCATTGTCCCCTAAATGCAGCCTGGAATCTCGCTTGGTAGACCACATATATTTATCTTCAAGACAAGGCTGTGTAGAATAGGAAAAGCTAAATTTCAGTGTCTTCTTCTTGTGCTGTTCCTGGGGTATTTCACTGGAATAGGATGAAGCTTTATGTATGCTTTAATATGTATTGTAAACCACAATGATTTAGGCTCAAATTCTGGGTATTTCTGAGACTTTTTTTCTTTCTGCAATGACTGTTTTGATGTGGCCAAATAGGTGTTGACATAGAGTTCTAATTGTCATTGGAAATTAAGACAGCAGCAACTCTTCAATGTCACGTGCAAACCTTTCCTTTGAAAACAACACCTGCAGAGGAGTGAGACCTGTATTCCAAAAAGAAATATTGCTTACAAGGCTTAATGTGGCCCAAAGCGTCTCCAAGAACACTGTCTGATCTCTGTGTTTTCCAAGCATTACTCCAGGCTCCTTTAGGTCACTTCTTCCCCCCCATGCACAGTTTATCGGGTTTGGGAAAAGGTCCTGCAGCAGCCTCGTTGCTGCCTGTGTGTCTGTGTTGATGAACAGCAGGCCAATCCTAGCAAGAGACACACGCTGGAATTCAGAAAGGAACAATTTTCAGCTTGCTCAGATGCCCATATTGCTACCTGGAATCTCTGCAGGAGCTAGAGACTATTTGGCTGATTCTGTGCCTCTTTGCTCTCTCTGTCCTCACCTCCGCATCAGGGGATGCTTAGACTTCTTTACTTTGCTGACCTTCAGAGGATTTGAAAGTCTCTGAGCACCCCTAGGCTCTCCATTTCTTCTCAAGTGGGAAAGGCAGTGGAGAGGACTGCTGCTGACTTCAGCCAGCCGGGCCTTCGATTTTCCTGGTTGGTTTGAAGCCACATATACAGAGTGAATTTGGAGCTGGGAGATGCCAGGCTTCTGGGTAAAATGAATATTGTGGAGCAGAAAAAAGTACATATTTAGGCAAGGCTTTCATATACGATGCAAGTTCGGGATTACTTAGCAGTGAAAATAATCATTTAAAATTAATATTGTGTTTAAAAAGTGGAGCATCATTTGTGTTAACAGGAATGAAGGTTTTATTTTTAAGCTTAACAAAGCCCCAAATCCCAGAAAATGCAAAATCACTGCTGATAATTTCTGGACGTGAACCTGGAAGGCTTCATGGAAACTTAGAAATAAATCAACTTCCCTCTCCTTTCCCAAAACTCTTTGGGCAAAAAAAAGGTGTAAATATTTAACAGCAAATAATCACATTGCCAAGAACAGCAAACAAAGCCTTTTTATTCAATTCTATAACATGCTGTAAATAATGAAAACCCTCATAGATCTAGCAGGATTTTTCTTTTTATCAGTGAGGAAGCGTAGCATGTAGCACTTTAAAAATCCATCAGGATAGCTAAGACTCTTTTTCCAGTCACTTACCACTTCATACCATATTTTTCTCTGTCCCTGAAATACGCAATTTGCCCTGCTTATGTTTGTTTAAAATGCTGGGAGCCTTCAGCATGCTCTGATCATCTATGTTGCAAACAAGAAGCTTTCCCTGCCCTTTCCTACCTTGTAAGTTAAGAACCACCCTGCTCTGCTCTCCTTTGTCACCATCCTTTCAGTATCCACAAAAACACCACTGCCATTACTTCCCTGCTTCTCTGGTGGAAGAAGTTCCTACAAATATCTACAAAACATTTACTTTGGTTTTTTCCTTCTTTGATAAGTAAAAGAAACCTATTGAACCTGGAGAACCACCTAGTGAGACACTGAGTCTAAATCACTAGAACTTAGATCTGAAATACTTAATGATTTTATATTCTTACTATCCAGACAGTGATTCAAATTTTGGAAGTCCCTGAAAGCATGACCAACCTTCTTGGTCTGTGTTCACTGACCCAGCAGAATGGAATTATCAGCCCTGACTATGATTTTCTAGGTCTTCTGGGGATCTGTTGCTTGCCAAAGTATAGTAGTTTTCCTTGCATTTTTGTAGTGAATGTTTTAGTGGATTCTCTCCGCTCTGTGTCTTAAACAGCCTTGTACTACAGTTGTGAACCAAATACGATGCTATCATGTAGTTTTCTTTTTTCCCACAACCACAAGTTGCCCTACTTACCCAATGCAAATCACTGTGGATCAACCTAACATGCCTTTCTCAAGGGCATCTGTTAATTCTGTGTGACAAGCTGGGGAGTTTCAGCCAGGAATATTGAGTGCTGAAAGAAGACCTGGTTAGGCTCAGTAGGACTTAAATTTAATCAAATTTTAAGCAGTCCTCCTAAATTATAGCTTTGACAGACTTTGTGTGTGAGCAGTTTCTTCAACATTGAGGTGTTTAGGGGAAACTTCTGTTATTAACAGCATTCCCCTTTACAGTAAATATATACAGCACCAAGGTAGGTGGTGCAGCAGGAAGACACAGAGGCCTCAGTAGATTACAACCTCTTCTCTAAGCACTTGACTTTTTATACAACAAAACTGGTGGTAGAACTCAATGAAAACGAGTGGTTTAGAATCAGCTCAAATATTCAGGTTCCAGAAAGACTGGTTGTTATAAATAAATTAAGGACTGAATCCAAAGCTCGTTGAGTCGATGGGCAGACTCCCTTTGATTTCAAAGCACTCTGTATCTGTGATCCAAATGCACCACGAACAAATAAAGACAAAGAATTTATGTTGATTGGACATATTCAGTGTGACAAGAGCTTAAGTCTGATTCTCCTCTTTGCTTATGAAACACAACTGTGTGCTTCTCCCCGGGGTTGCTGGAAGACAAGTATTTTGGTAGCTGCATGCTAGGACTCACAATTAGTGTAAGCATTGGCTGCTAGCACTACGAAGCAGAGTGCTCTATGAAATGGAGTGAAAGTTATGGAGAGGGAGAGGAAGTTATGGCTGATAACAATGTGTTATTGGGGTTATCCTGATTTGCCTTCAGGGCTTTGAAAGTGTTAATTTATCCTCCTATTTTTATTTTTCTTAATTCTTTAAAAAGTTGTCTTGGTCTGTTCTGATGGTAAGTTTAATGGCATCAAAGCACTTGCAGTTAAATTGTGGGCTTTAGAGAGAGGAGCTTTTCTGCTGGCTGAATGCCCTCTGTTCTTATGCCTTGTGCTGGTTGGAGTATTCTGTGGGATCAAGCTCTGGGTCCACCTGCCCTCACACCTCTGGGACTTGGGAACACTGTGTAGGTTCTTCTTGTGTGTAAAACCTTGTTTAGAAAGCGGGTTTATTTTCTTAGTCAAGGAGCTCAATGCACTCCAAGGGATGGATATGTTCAAAGTAACACCACAGTAGGATCAAGATCACTTGTGTCTCAGACGTATTCTGGTTTACTGCTGAGGTAGATGCTGAATAGAGAAGCACAAATTACTTTTTCTTGCAATATGATTAACTTACATGAAGCAGCACTCTGATACAGATTTATTTTTTTAGTATCAGATACATATTTTACCCTAAAATAGTTTACTCTTCTGAACAAATCAAATGCTTGATTTCTCTTTCTGAAGTTCATGATCATGTTAGCTTTGAAGCAGCTGTCAGTCTCATTTCTAAACTGAAGCTGGTTAGTTCATCTCAAAGTGACTTCCCCTCATGCAACCTTCATACCTTTTCACTTGCTATCTGTTTGTTCTGATCTAGATTCACTTTCGCAACTGCAAAATCATTTGAACAAGGTGTACTGAGGTGTACACCTCTGGATTTTTAGCTACTGTATTTCAAAAATTTTTATAGACCTCAAATTTTCAAAGTAGCTCCAATTAATCATTGTTCTGGTTCATTTAGGTTCCCCATGCAAAGAGTAGAATAATGAGAAAAGTAAAAACAGAATGTATGTGTGGGTTAGTATAAACCACAATCCTTTTCATACTGAACATCAGCTTGTTGAAATGCCTCCACTCTTGGCAGAAGACAAGCTTCGTAACCTAAGAGGATGTGATTTGAGTGGAGTTTTCATGCCCCATGTGCTCATTGTGTTCTTGCCACTGATGCAAACATTATCTATAATTACATTTTCAAGAGACTGAAAATTGCAGTCTTTGTGGAACAAAAATGCAGCTGAAGAATGGAATGTATATCCTCTCCACCCTCATTATAAGGCTTATAAAAATCAAACTATAAGGCCCAGTACCATAGCTTTCAGATACAGGAAACCAGCACTGTTAGTCTGCAGTAAAGCATTTTTCACTGAAAATTAAGGCCTTTTGATAATCAAGCTAGTGCTGTTATTTCTACTAGTTTGCCACTGAAACTAGTCAGACTAAAATTTGTAATTCAGATCAATATAAATAAAGTTGGAGTAATTACTCTGTTTGCTTATTTACAATATTTTCATGGCTTTGAGATTTTACTCACAATTGGTGGCAACATTAAAAGATTTATTAGACAGATCATAACATGGGTGTTGAGACATCCTACCGCACCATGCTGTGGAACAGCCATGTTTTTCAGGAGGAAAACAACAGCACTGAAAATTCTGTTTTCATGATGTTCTCCTGGACACCGAGGAGTTTTAGTGCTGCTGCTCAAACTGCACATCTCACTCTAAAGCACCTCTCCCCTACATCAACGTTACCATCTTCATTCCAGGAGCTGAAGAACTGGGAGTAGAAAGGAGAATACACATCCTTGACTTTTTGTGTAAAACAAGTACTGGAAACTTATCTAAAAGTTTCCAGGTGGAGACAGCTAACCCTGATCTCCTGTAATATGCTTTTTAAAGTAGAAATTAATGAAATCATAGTGCATCAATCACCTGTGTTCATAACAGCCATGCATTCATTTCACTCTTATGAGCTTCACTTCTGAGTGGAGTTTTCCCTCCAACAGGTTGGACATTTGAATGTTCTCTGAAAGTGGAGCTTCTCTCTGATACCAGGGAGATAAATGCCTTTGAATAGAAAGGCACATGCACTTTTTGTTGTATGATTCTATTATTTACTGCATCAAGGAGCGTGTGTAGAGGTGCTGAATGATCACATCAGTGCTAATAAATGGATAAATAAGGGGTGCTCCTGAATGCCTGTAAATCCATGAGAATAAGCACAGGAATGTAGGAATTTATTGTTAGAAGCAGAAATAGTCTGGATTAAAATTAGTATATATTCACTTCTTTCCTTTCAAACTGGTTGTCTTTTACTATTCTAAAGGAAGTTATAATTTGGTTGTTCTTCCTAGGTTCACAGTTATTGTTAAAATCAATTTTAAAAATAATTTGGGTGAAATAGTATGAGTCTTATTAGATATCTGTTTATGCCCATCTAACTTTATGTGGAAAGGGCTCTGGGCAACATCATATTGCAGTCAGGTGACAGTAAGGGCAACTAGAGCCACGTACTTTATGCAGTTGCTGCCCAAGTTGGTAATTCTGCCTCCAAGTTCTGCTCCCTGATTGCTGCAAGTTACGCACAGAACACCGTGGTGATTGAGTGCTGGAGTTCCCAGGACGGCATCTATTCTTAGTGGTCCAGCAAAACTTATTAAGAAAAGTAATTAGAACAAAGCTCAAGTACATTAGCCTCTTTAATGCTCCTGAATTCTCAGAGCTGTCTTCAACATTGGCAGAGGCTGTTTCCAGTAGAGAAGCTGAAGCGACTTTCTTTGCTGAAGTTAAACCCACTTTGGCATCGTGGTGGGAATTTCTTCTTACATAATAATATCAAGACCCAGACAGATCAAAGGGCGCTGGTATTCCAATTAGTGAAAATAACCCACTTTGCTTCTAGTTTTATGATGGGTTTCTGTCGAGATGTAAAGTTCTGTGTTTCTGCCTGCTTCTTATGTGTGGTGCTCTTCTGTGCCATGTCACCTCACACCTTTTCTGTCATCACCTGAGGCTCAAGAACTATGATGTGTTTGTGTAACATTTCCTTTTAAAAGATCATTTTTTATTTCTTTCTTCTTCATGGTAAGTCTGCCATCTTAACTCTGGCAGACTAGAAAGGTATTTTCTTTCTCTGTTTGCAGCACCACCCAGCATTACATTTGCTCAACAAATCATCTCCAGCATCCTCCTGAGTATTTGTTTCTCCACTAGAATCCAAAAAGCAGTTTCAAGTCTGTTCAGTCTTGTCTGAAGAGTCAAAACTATGCCTCCTTGGAATTCCAGCAAGTCATTGAGGAGATCTCTTTGACATTTAAACTACTTTAGAAATGTGAGTGGCAGTTGTCCTGAGACTGGAACATTCACTAAAGACCTTCAGTTCAGGGAGACGTGTTCTATGAGAGAAGCTACAAGGAGAGGTGATCTTCATTTTTTCTTAATATACACCTATATTCATTCATCTTGGGTACTTACCACTTCCCCAGGCATTCCCCTCCCTCTTAATTCTGGTAGAGATGGACAAGACTTAGCAAAGTGCCCTTTGAGCTGTAGGATGTCCCATTAGGCAGGAAAACAGGTTTCTAGGTTTTACAAGTCCAGACTACTCACATTGACTTACTGAACAACCAGTCTATTTATAAAAGGGCCTACAAGCTATTTTTTCTTCCCTTATGCCAATTAGTGACAATTTTTAGGTCTCCTCTTCTGCAACACTCAGGTTTTTCTGTCTTTGTTCTTTCAGTTGCCTTCGAGAGGTCTTTTGATGTTTTCTATACTATTGCTTTGTAGGCCAGGCAGTCGCGTCTCGTGTCACTCCTGACAATGTGCAGTCTGTATCGTAAATTTAATAGAATAACACTCATTTGTTCTTTATCTCAAAAATAAAATCCTCTTCCAGTGAAAGCTGCTGAGTTGCAAGGATTGCACAGCAGCTTGTGCTTCTGGGAGCACCTGAAGGACAGTTGGGAAGACCCATCAGTGTGGCCACACCAAAACTCTTCTACCTACTTGGTTTTCCTTCTTAGCAATTTTTAGACCTATGGGGAAGTGAAACTTAATTTTCAATAAATTGGCTTGTGCCTGCATTGAATCACGGTTGTCCCATTTCAGATATTTTTATCATAAATTTCCAATGGCACTCAACATATGTTTGCTAATTTTAAAAGATATTCAGGACTTTCCCAAGGATGGAGAAGAATTATGTCCCATAACTCCTGAGGAAGGCTGGCTTTTGCCTGGCACTGCAGACAGGATTGATGTTAGTCTCACAACTAACTTTTTAATAAAATACACTGTTTGAATATAAATATTACAGTAGTCAGAAAGGAGTCTGCCACTACCTGCCTGAAAGTTGGTGCTTCCCCACACTTAAGGAGTTGAATGCTGGTCCTTGGGCTATTCCATTCTGTGATGCTAATAGCATTAAAAGAGTATCATTGTGTTTGAGGCTTCAGAGATTCTGTACAAGCATTTTCTTATGATTCCCTGATCTTTGCATTTATACCCAGCTGTTTGTTATTCAGTTCAGCCATCAGCATCTAAGTCTCAATGGACCATGTAATATGCAGCTGTAGCCAGATGTAATGCTTCCTATTCCTAAATGTTTCTGTTAGAAGCTAAGAGTGGCAGGCTAAAGACGACTGATAACAGTGTTGCTTGCATTAATTTAAACTCTAGAGCTACAGTGATTCTGTTTGGCAAATTTATTCCATGGCCAACAAGCAGAGCAATATTTCCAATCTCCATCATTGCTAGTAGTGTTGACATTAAATACACCGAGTATGTCTGCACTGATACAGAATGTACTTATGGTGCTAATTCAAATAGGAGAAGGATGTCCAATTTGCATAAACAAATATATTTTCAGATACAGTTCTATTTAAGAGAGATAAAGACAGGAAAAAGCTTGCTCTAAACAATGACTCGCAATAATTTGGAACACTTCAGCAAATCTTCACCCTCTCTAATTTTTGTTCTCTATGGATAGCCAGGGAACTTTTACAATACCTTGTTCAAGCCACAGGCAGATCTCGCTCTACTCATCTTTCCTGACATGGATGGAGGTACAGGAGGGAATTGCAGTGTTTGAGTTTTCTGCCACAGATCACACTGAAGCGTTTGGCAAATCACTTCAGCAGGTGACTGGGGCTGCACACATACTTAGGGAGTCTCGTTTAAGCCCTTCACTAGAAGACAAGTTGAGAAAGTTGTTCACCCTGGAGAAGGGAGGGCTTTTGGGGGGCCTTCTAGCACCTTCCAGTACCAAAAGGGACTACAAGAGCACTGGAGGGGGACTTTGAACAAGGGACTTTGAACAGGGTTACAAGGGGGATGGCTTTAAGAGAGTGCAGGCTTAGATAAGTTATTGGGAAAAAATTCTGTACAGAGAGGTTGGTGAGGCACTGGAACAACCTGCCTGGAGAAACTGGGTGTCCCATCCCTGGAAATTTTCAAGGCCAGGGTGGATGGGGCTCTGAGCAGCCTGGGCTAGTGGAACATGTCCCTGCCCTGTAGCAGTAGGGTTGGACTTGATGATCTTTAAGGTCCTTTCACACCAAAATCGTTCTACGATTGATTCTAAATTGATGCCAGTGGGTGGTTAGAGACTTCTGAGAAACTTTGGACAGTAGCATTCTTCACAACTGCAAAATACCCTGTCAGTGGGAATTTAACTTTTCTCTTGGGATTTTCATTTTTCATTGGCAGTGTAACTTTATAGCACACGATTTAGATTCTGCTTTGTCATTCTGTATTATTTAACTCAAAATCAAAAATCATGTGAAGTGGTGGCTCCTTGTTTCTTCCCTGCCCCTAAGCACAGCTTTTTATATATGTGTATATATATATAATTACTTTGCACACAAAGTAATCTTAATTCAGCAGGGTTGTTGAGGTGATGAGCAGTTCTCTCACCTCCTCCTGTGCTCTGCACATGCCCCAGGTGGTTGATGCTACACAGCAGTCGGGTGCAGCCCCAGTGCTGGGCACTATGGGCTCAGGTTGGATTCCAGAGTGAACAGAATTACACAGAGGATTTGATGCAATTGTAATGAATTGTATAGGGGAAGTGCTTGTTTGAAATCAACTCCATTAACTCAGAGCACAAACCATTGCAAAGTCAACAGTTTTTCTGAGTGGCCACCGCCAGCCATCTCTTTTGAAAACACTAATGGGCTGTTTAATTAGGTGGTGAAAATTGTTTACAGTTGGTGATCCCAAGTTTTGTCATTTTAATAATGGTTAAATTCAATCTCTTCTTTGATTCTTGGCAACTCTCTCATTATTTCATAACCTGCTTATGTCTAGTTTAATTCATTTGCGTGTATTAAAACCAACCCTCTTGTGCAGTAGTGGTGTTTGCTTAACTGCACTGTGTCACTGCAATGTGTGGGGAACAACTAATACTGAGCAGTGGATGTTAAACAAGTACAGCCTGGAAGAGAATATTTGCATTTGTGGAAGATGTATTCCTTTTGTGTTGACTATGTACGAGACCTAAAGATAATCCAGCCAATATCATGTGCACTGTAGCTGAGCATCTCTTACTTCTGGGGTGTGCTGGCTTCTCTTCTCTCTCTTTCCAAGCCTAAAGAAGGTCATTACACTTTGCAAATCTAAGAAGGAACAACTTAGAGAGTGTGGTTTAACCCAGTTGCTCGTTCCCCCTCTGCCCCCAGTGGAATGGGGGAGAGAATGAGGAGGTGGGAGTAAAATTCATAGGTTGAGATAGTTTAACAGGGTAAATCAAATTACAATAATAAAAGAATATAGAAAACAAGTGATGCACAGTGCATCTGCTCACCACCACCTGGCCAATGCCCAGCCAGTCCCTGAACTGCAGCCCACAACCAGCTTTGCCCCCAGTTTATACACCAAGCATGACACCATCCAGGGTGGAATGTCCCTTTGGCCACTTGGGGTAGGCTGTCCCTGCTGTGTCCCCTGACAGCTCCCTGTGCCCCCCAGCCTCATGGCAGGTGGGGAGGTGAGAGAAACTGAAAAGTCTTTGTGAGTTGGTGCAAACCCTGCTTAGCCACAAGTGGAACAGCAGTGAGTTATCAACATTATTTTCATCCTAAAGTCAAAACACAGCACTGCACCAGCTACTGGGAGGAAAATTAACCCTATCTGAGCAAGACCAGGACCTTATCTGTTTGACTTTGTCTTCAGTGACTGCTTTAGAGCAACCAAGAGCAGAAGTTTTCTTTGTCTCTTAATTTTCTGAAGTTTATCTCTACTTGGTGAAGGTGAACTGGATTATTGGAAACTATTAATTTTTTTTGCATGTTGATGGCCACAGGATGCTTAGGGGCTTTTCCTTGTCACCCTGTCTAGTCATATTACAAAGACTCACAAATCCCTGTCTTAGCAAGCATTCAGTCTAAACAACAAGCAAAAAAAAAAAAAAAAAGTTGGAATGTGAAAAATTATTTGTAAGGCACACCTGAATGACAGGAGATGCATCCAGACTCATTGGATGGCACTGGCAGAAGCCAGGAGATGCCTGGTTCCCAGCCTCCTGGTCCTTTGCCATCTCAATGGACTTGGACTTTGGTTTGCTTTTTGACAGCATTATATGCCTTGTATTTTGCCAAGCAGCTCAAGCAGAGGCAGATAAACAAACTGGCAGATGCTGGGGGAGGGAATGTCTTTTGAGTTTGGGGTTTTTTCCCTATTTCAAAGTTATTCCCTATACAGGCCTTTGGATTCAGAAGGAATAAGAACCTTTCAGTTGAGTTTTGGATGCCTCTAAGATGGAACTCCACAGAGTGGGGTTTTTTGAGGAGCTGGAGACTGGTCTGTTCAGAAACCACACTGTGGTTGATGCTGTGGTACGAAATCCTACAGCATTTCTAAACCTGTTTGTGCCTCCTATTCCTGTGTTGCAGATGTAAAGGCATCATTAATATAAGCATGCAATATGCTGCATGGGTAATTAAAGCATTCCTGCATAGTTTTTCCTTGCAAAGTGGTACAGACAGTCACAACCATATGTGACTGCACTTAGATAAAGGTTGTGCTGTGCTTCCTGGAGCTCAGAAACCACGTGGGAAACCCAACCCCATCTTCAGAAGGCACTTGACGGCTTCTGAGTCCCAGGACATCTGCAAGGACATCACTAAGATGTTTTCAAAGAAAGTCCATCTGCAGTTCAGCTGCCCAAGAGTTCTTTAGCCCTAAAAATTCATAGAGAAAGACAAAACCTTAGGTGTAACTTTAGAGCAGATTGTACCACAGCAGTTGTAGATGAGTGACCAGGCAAGTCTATGAAAACCAGAGTGGTAAGAAGGATGTACACAACAGGGTAGGCATTTTCCAGCATGACAACACTCACTTCAGGTGTTTTCCGTCATGTGTACCCAGCTTTCTGAAATCAAGGTAAATAGGCAAGCTGAGGATTGTTGCATTCCCATGTTTCTGACGTTACTGGACTTCTGGAAACTACTGTGATGCTGTTGCAGTATAACAGGTGGTCTATTATATAAATAAGAATGACTGAAGAAGATATTGTTTATGTTCAAGGCGTAGAACTACATGAATGATTCAAAGAAAATGCAATTTCTCCCATTTTCCGGCTGTTGTATTCTTGGAAAGTTCTTTAAATATGCATAGAAAATGCAAGGAAAATAGGTTTTTCTAAATTTCTAATTGTGTGTGCCACTTTCTCTCTAGAGAAACAGATGAACCAAAATAAATAAGGTTTATTCTACAGCTTTAGTGATAAAGATACTTGACCTGAATAATAGTGGGAAATAACGAGTGCAAATGTTTGCAAGAAGCTGTCACATATCTTTATTATGTAATCAATACAGAAGAGTTGGGATTATGGTCACATAGTAGTGGCACACCCTTAAAATATTATGGTTCACCATAAATGCAATTTTAAGAGTACCATTCAAACCTCCTACTTAAAAGGGATGTTTTTAACAGCTTTTCCTGCTTACCTTTGCATCTTAGCTACACACTCAGGAAATTCTGTCTCTCCTTCGGAACTTCATGTAGCAAACTGCATGAGAGCACAGGGTTTTGGTCTTTTGGGGTCAAAGCTGTATGAGCTTGGCTATTTTCAAAGCTAGACAGCAAAGGGTTAAAAGGAGTCTTTGTATTTCTCTATTCCCAAGCCACCATTTAAATTGAAACATAATTTTATGAACATTACATCTGCATGCCATTTTATTTTACAGGATCCCTTACCTCTGGGACACTGGCTTGGATCAGGATTTTTTTTTTTTCTTACAACAGCTGTTCAGTGCATGAAATAAGCCAGTGGATGTGGTCCAGTTTATAGTGGGAAAGTGTCCATCACCAAACCACCATCTCAATTGGCACCGAGTATCATCCTTGTCTCAGCAAAACAGCCAGAAATTGAATGAGCATGAATAATGAACCCTTTGCAATTGTCCAGGTCAGGTTGACGGCAATTTTGCCTCTGTCTATTGATAAACTTGGCAAAGGTTCTGCATTTCCAGGCACACAGAGGCCTTTCTTAATGGTTAATTCTCCAAAATAAAATGCACAAAGTTTGAAGTTGCTGTCATTCCCACTGCTGATGAATATGATGATGGAGTTTACAGAACATTTAATATAGGGAAAATCTACTTCTTAACCTGAACAGTTTTCATTTTAAAATCACAGCTACAGGAACAGTAAATTTGGCTTCGTGTTGCAGTAATCCAGAGGATGAGATTTAAATAGTATAGACTGTCACATGACCTAAATTTTCGAATTTGGGTGTCTAAAGTTAGACACTGAAAATCAGGACAATTATTTTAGTCTTCCTACCCATTTTTGCAAGCACCGAAATACATTGTTAAATCTCATATTCATTTTCTATGGAAGTAGTGATGGTTTAGTTTTACCTTAGTGCTTTTTCTCTGAGGAGCTCTGAATGAAGTATGTCAATGTCTTGGTAAAGAAAATTTGATATTGAAGCACAGCAAAGTTGAATCTGTGATCTCATCTTAATATGAAACTGTCCTTTCAACCCAGCCTGGAGCTTTTGGAGGTATTTGCAAGGAGGATTATCTTTCTTGGCATCCTCCATAATCACTGGAGAATGAGAGGCTCCAGTTCTGAAATGTCTTATTGGAGCCAAATGTTGATGCTCTGCATTTCATCTGAGAATCTTTTTTGTCTGGTGTCTGTAGAGGGAACCCAGATCTTGATTCCTATGCCTAAGAGTATCTTTGTGAGTACCTTCTTTTTGTGGGATTAATACAGTATAAAAAGATAACAATTCTCCCAAGGTTGCCACATGAAGGGCATTTGTCCCTTCAGGTCCCACTTTTTCTTATCTAGAGACATCCATTGATCGAAATACCTGAATGGGGCTGACAAATCCTGACTTTGTCAAATATTTACTCGGGCCTTTCCTTTTGAAGGGCCGGGTGGGACACCCGTGTGTTGCACAGAAATGAGACCAGGTTTTTGTGTCAGGTTTGTCTTTACGTAATCCATCTTGATTGGAGTCAAGTTAGGTGAAGAATGTGCTGTTAATTGGCTGGTCCCATTTGACCCATTTGTCCAGGCTGAGCCCTAGAGCCACCTAGAAAGCAGAAGGCTCAGGAAAAGCAAAAGGAGCATCCCAAATGCAGGCTTGTCTCAGAAGCTCTTTATCAAATGCTGAAAGCGAGGATGGGATGGCGACTTAGAGTTTATGTGGTTTGGGAACTTCTGGTGAAAATATTCTCACTGCATAATGTCAAGTCTGTGTTACCCAGTTGGTTTTGTAGAAGTCCACCAGCTTTCTGTCAAGGAACAGTCCTTTGCTCAGGAGTGGAAGCAGGTGAAAAAGAGACAGATCTAGGTGAGCTTGCAAGCTACCAAGTGGGCCACTGTCTGGACTGGCCTGATTTGAGTGAGAAACTTGAACCTTGGTGTCTTCATGTCAACCAAGTCACCTGCCTGCCAAATTGTCTGGTGATGGCCTGTAGAGATTATGTCTCATCTCATCTCATCACTGCCCCCCTTTCCCAAGATTTAGAATACCAAATTCATCATACCTTTTCTACCTATAAATATTGTTCCTTTAAACGAAAGCTATACATCCAGTTCTGCATTTCTTCCTTCTACTCAGTAGATTTGTTTCTCATTTCAGACTCGTTTGAGACCTGAGACTGTGCAAGATCTTTAGAAAAAAAGACCATTTCCTTGTACTGTGTTTGCACAAAACCTAATTCTGGGGACCCTGATCCATGAAAGGTCTGAACAGCTTCTACAAGTCAAATAATAATTTGGCAAATATAGGCTTAACCTCTGCAAAACCAAATGCATTTGCTTGTTGTTGTAGGGCAAAAAGGAAAAAAAAAGAAATGTGCATAAAGAAAATGGCATCTGTAGGCTGCAGGAAAATGGACCAGTCTATTAGGAATTAGTGCTAACAGGCCTCTAAGTTTCTTTCCTCAAAATTACTGCAGTCAAAAAAAAATAACACTTCACATTTGTGCTTAATTTCACCTCTGTTTATTCTCCTCTCCTGTTCCCTGTAGAATGTAGATGAGGTTTAAGTTAGTCTTAATAGTAATAGGTTTGGAATCTAGCACACTTTCACAAAATTAACTTTGCTTCTGTTGATCTGGGAATTAAAATGCTTCATTAATTTAGCAAGTCCTGGTTTGACAGCCAAATAATGCATTTTGTGAGTTGTACTTTTAAGTCTAAAATTCTTATCTGCAGCCCTCCCTGGATGTCTCTGACATGCAGGGCAGTTGCAGATCTGCGTGGCCTGGAAAGGAGGAAAATGTGCCTGAATATACACATGTACAAGTGCTATAATACAGTTTATATGAGTGACTGTGCTGTGTCCAAGCATGTGTTTAAGCACTACATGAGTAGCTAACTATTAAGAAACCTGTTTCTTCCCTCCTTCACACCATACATTTGTTTTTTTTTTCTTTTTGCTCTGTTGGGTTTTTTTCTCTCCTCCTTTACCAATGCAGCTCTACATAAGCAAGAACCTTTTTGGTAAAGGAAAACAGGCTGGGAAGCATTATGGCTTTCTGTGCTGTACACTGGGGCTAGGGGAAGGGAGCAAAAAACCCCAAATATGTCTGTAGTAGAGGAAGAGATTTGTTATCTCCCTCCTTCACACCAGACACCAGTGTGGTACTGACTCCCAGGAAACTGAAGAGATGCTGATATCACCAAGTTCTCAACTATACAACTCATTAGAGCATTCTCATGTTTCCTGTTCCAGTCATTCTGCTGATGCTCTTTATCTTGTAGATGTTTTCCTCTAAAACATCCATGAGCTACATGAACCATGTTATGATCATGTATCAGACTGTGCTATTGCACAATACATACCTGCAGGGGACTTGTATGGTGTCTTCAGAGTGTTCCCTGACACAGAAAATTAATCTCTTCTTCATGTCTCTTATATAAACATTCCCCCAAATTGCTTTTATTTGATTGTGGCTTGTCTCAAATATCACTCTGGTCTGGGCTGTAAGGCACAACCCAAGCAAATGACTACAGAACACAACCATGAAAAGACTTCAGGATTCTCAAGGCTCCATAAAACTAACTGCAAAGCACTAAAATATAAGACAAGTTGAAATAGTTTTGTTTTATTGGTATCTAAAAATGCTTCTTCCCCTATACTGTCACCTCAGAGTGGTGCAGACCAGCAGTTCCATGAGGAAGTAATATAAAAGCAGGTACAGGTTCCTCAGCATGAGGCATCACTGGATTCCAGGTTATAAAGGTGGAGCAGTTTAGCCAGACCAGTAATTCTGCTGGATGAATACCCATCAGAGTTACCAACATGGTAGATTCAGCTTAATTTGCACTTTGTTTCTTTGCAACTCTGTGATTTACGCCTCAGAATCACAGAATATGCTGAGTGGGAAGGGGCCCTTAAGGAACATTGAGTCCAACTCCTTGTCCTGCTTAGGACACCACAGGAGTCACTCCATGCACCTGAGGGCATTGTCCAAATGCTTCTTGAACACTGTCAGGCTGGTGCTGTGACCACTGCCCTGGGGAGCCTGGTCCAGTGCCCAAACACCCTCTGGGTGAAGAAACTTCTCCTAATATCCAACCTAAACCTCCCCTGACAGAACTTCAGGCCATTCCCTTGTGGGGTGTTGCAGGTGAACTCAGAGAAGAGATCACTGCTGGTGTCTACAGAAATGTCATGCAAAGACAATCAACTGTAATTTTCTATTTGTGCACCCTGCTGAAGAAGCAGGAAGTTTTACCCACGCTAGATGAGGAAAATTTTTGGAATTTCTTTTCTCTGCTCTAATTACCATAAGTCAAAATGAGTCTGTAGATTCTGTAGCTGAGGCTAATTGTGTTTTGCTTGGGAAAGTCTGTGGAGTGAAAGGCAATGCATGTTTTTGTGACATAGCAGCATGGCATTCTCTTTCCCCCCCACGCACTGCTTTATAACCTCAGTTATTTCAGATGTAGCTCTTCTTTGCTGTGGTTAATAGCAACACTTAATATTTCTGTCCCTCTTTTGGGAGGGGCGGGGGAAAGAGTTAATTTTGCTCTTCTGTTGTCTAGGAAACAGCAGTTGTACTTACTTCCCTTTTGAAAATAGATAGTGAATTCCACATTCAGGGAGCAGTGAATAAGATAAAAAGCCACAAGATTAGAAGCTTGAATTAGACACCATTTCAGAGAGAGAAGATAAGTTTGTGTGTGCTGGAAACTTTTCGGCTGCGCTGGAGTGGAGTGGGGAGAAGATCTGCTTTTAAAGAAGGTGCTCAGGGCTTTTAGGCCCCGGGCTGTTGGCGCTGATTCAGCAAAGCGTTTAACTAAGTGCCTGATTTTAATGATGTAGAGCCCCGCTGAGTCCAGGGCTGAGGATGTGGTCCGGTTTGTACATTAAGCACTTTGCCTCCCACCACTTGGAGAATTCAACCCTGTGCACATCATGCTGAAAATTATGAGAAAGAGAGACACCAGCAATTGCGATCTGGGCTCCTGTGCTGCAAACAAGCCATCCATCCAATTTAGGGCTGTAAATACTAAAATTGGAGATGGGGTTAATGACTCAGAACAACAGAACAGGGAACAGGATTTAAAAAAAAAAAAAAAAAAAAAGCCTTGACGGTTGTCACAATGGGCAGCAAATGACAAGTGCATTTCAGTGCAAGTATAAGACGATTATACTTGGAAGATGGAACTAAAATATAAAGTGAGGGCTGTATGCAGCGCTGCACGTTCAACTGGAAATGTAGGTTATGTACTTGGTATTAATTCATGTCCCAGTGAACAGGAAAAAAAAAATCTTTCTTTGATTCTGATGGGACTTGAGCTGTAGATTTTTCTGACTAAGAAGCTCTGGATAATTCTTTTCTTATGTATTATTAATAGTTCTATTACATTAAACCTTAGGTGCTCAGAATGATCCACTAGAGGTGTTTCTCCCCCCACTCTCAGTCCATTGTTCCCAGCTGAAGTCTAGGGTGCACCTGGGAAGGTGTATCTGGGCTTGCAAAACTGGCACACAGATGCATTTAAAGAGAGACACAATTTTCAGGACTAATTTCTTACAAGCAGTTCAGCAGATGGGTTTTCAAGAGGGATTTTAGTGTAGTCAAGGAGGTGCTGCCCTTCAAAAGGAACAGTTTGAAGGATTGCAGAGTCCTGGGGAAGAAGTACTAAAACAAATGAGCAGGAAGGGGGGGAGGGAGTGATAAAAAAGGAACATGTTGGGAGTGGTGAAGCAGAAAGATCCATTCAGGGAGTGAAGAACAGGTTTTCTGGATGTGTCTAAAGGTGTAAAAAAGGGCAGCCTTAGAGACAGTAATGCAGGTAATAAATTTCCTCCCAGGGTTTGTGATTACTACAATGTGATTAAAAAAAAATCACAACAAAATATAAAACCACTCAAAACCAATACAAGACCAAAAAAAAACTCACATGGAAAATCCTCCTGTCTCTTGTGTTAGTGATCACAAGCAATCCCTTGTGAATGTGGTCAGCATTGCTATACAAATATGCATGCCATGCTTCTGAGTAGCAAACTCCAACTTTGAGGGCAGCTTTGTGAGAGGTTTTGGAAATAAATATAAATGCAAAACCTAAAAACCGAGAAGGAATATGGAAAATGGAAAACGCTCAGGAGGATTTGTGATGACTTTGCAGACTGGAAGTAGGATGCAAACTCCCAGATTGGAAGATGTTTCCGAAATGGCAGTCAATTAAAATAATATGTGATAGAGGGTTGACAGTTTGGGTGTTTTCAAATGATCCAGCCCTAGCTTGGAGTGCAGTGGGTAAGGTGCAGCACTTAGTTGGATGTTCTCCTATGGCAGTCGTTAGTCACCTTTTCCCTTCCCATAGAGCCGAGAGAGCCCTAATGACAGTGGATATAATGATGCCTTCAGGGATGCTTAAGGAGTAACACAGCTCCTGTACCAAGGTGCAGCCTGGTTCCCTTCGTCTCAGTTGCAGTGGTGTGTGGAGGAGCCAGGACATGCCTTGGAGGGGCTGTCAGCCCCCCCTTATCACCCCAGAGCTGTTCGACAATTATAGCGGCTGCTTCCTGCACATGGCCGGGAGTGGAAAGGGAGCTCCAACTCACACAGGGCTGGAAGTCATTTGGCCTTTGCTGTAAGGAGATGGGGAATGTGGGTTACTGCTCAGCATGGCCTGTGCACTTCACCAGAAAGGGTTACCTGGCAAGGCCTCCGCGAGAGGCATCCTTGTCTCCTGATGAGCTTTGCCAGTGCTGCTCTTGCCTCATCTCTCTGACATCAACTTCCCTGAGCTGCTGCAGCCTTATGTAACTGCCCCAGCTCTCCCAGCAGCCTTTTCTTGCGGGGAGAGGTGCTGATTCACCCTGCACACCGGAGCTGCAGCACATCTTTGGTTGCAGCTCTCAGGTTGGGCAGCACCTCTCCAGAGCAGAGATGGGGAGAAGTAAAGAGAGAAGGGGAAAAAGTTGGAGCTGGAGGAAGGTCACACTGCAGCACTCGTGTCTCTTTCCCCTTTCCCCTAGAGATGCTTGCAAGGAAAAGACAAACCTGATGGATGGTTGTATTTTCAAGGGAATGCAATGCAAAGCAAATGGTTCCTGGCACTTAATAGACCCAGGGTTGTGTCTGTGCTGCTTTCAGAGGTTCACCTTCAGCAGGCTTTAATCCTGGCTGCCATAGGTTGTGCTGACAAAAGACACAATGCAGGGGCTGCAGAGTGAACCACCCACGTGCCTGGCCCCAGCTGAGCCGTGCCTAATGCAGAACACCAGCACTGATATCTCTTTGCTGTCCTGGGTGATATGGTGGTGGTAATTAGCAGACCACTGTCTTTCTACACCACCATCTCCCCACAGCTCTGTAGGTATTCACCCAATGCTGTGCTTGGTTTTGCTACAGAGGTGGTTTCCTACATATGGATCCCTGTATTACAGTGGCTCATAGACACCTAGGGCTTAAAATAGGAATTATTGGCCCTGGCTCAAGCAGTCAACTCAGAAATCTGAGTGTGTAATCTTGGGCTCTTCTGTGCCCCTTGGTCAAGGAGAAAGGGCGCCCCAGGGCTGGGTGTTCACCTCTTCCTGAGCCATTGGTGTACAGAAGATGGATAAATGGCCTTGAAGGACCAGTTTCTGTCCACTGATTAGAGAAGGAGCCAACAGTGTGACTTACATGGCCTCAGGCATCTGGGATGGGGCAAGATGACATGTGGAAAGACCTAGGCATTTGGGTAGAAACCAAGAAAGGGAGGCATTTTAAAAATGTGCTGTTTCAATGAATATTTTCAAAACAAAACAAAATTGAAGTCCTGGAGTAAGGCACTCTACAAAAATGCCAGACTTCAAAAGCCTAAAATACATGGAGGAGATACATGACTTTCAGTGTGCAGAATGCACAATATATAAAAATATATTTTTGAAGACTTTTAAAATTCAGAAATCAGAGTCAAGAAGAAAAGAAGAGGTGAAATGAGCAGGAAAGAAGAAGGGTTTCAGGGTTTTCTTTGTTGTTGCAGTTTTGGTTTTTTCACTGCTCATCAAAGCCTCCTTCAGGACCTCTCCATCAGTCAGCTCTAAGAACCTGTCCCAAGAAGTGCCCTCTCTAGCAAGGATTAGCTGTTTGTTGTGAACGTGCTAATTTCCGGTGGTAGTTCTAAAAGTGCATTTTCTTTCCTTGCTGATAGAAACCATATGAACTAATAAAAATAATCAAATTTATATTCTCTAGTTGTAATTGGTGATTGTGCCCTCTAGGTGGGAAAAAATGCTTTCAGATGAGCAGAAGCTTATATTCTCCATTCAGATGACTCAAATTCCTTAATTTCCACAGAAGTGGACTGCGGAGAGAGTTGTATCCCCCAAGCCTGCACAGAAGGGGCATTAGCAGCCATTTCCTAAAGTAATTTACAGTATAGTTCACTGTATTATGCCAACTCTAACAAACTCTCTTCTCCTTTACTGCTAGCATGGCTGTAATTCCGGTTACTCTGTTGGGAATTTGGCTCTTGGAAAGCTAAGTGATTTATAAATTTTTAAGAAGTGATGCATACAGCTAATCTAAAGGAAAATGGGCTCTTGCAGCCTGTGCACCTGCTGTCTGGGAGGGGAGAGGATTTCTCACAGGATTCCTCTGCTAAAATGGGAAAAACTCTGACAATCTTTAGGGTAGCTTGTTTTAACAGACTGTTGATGAAAGGCCATTGCTCCTGGAGCCTAAAGCTTTCAGTTTACCCAGAAATGGTTAAAGCAAAGATACCTATTTTTGCAGCAGTGCTCAGTCTTCAATCGTCATACCAACTTCCCAACTGCTGGCTACTTTGTGTGAGGGAGCAGTTTTTTGTGAAACCGTGGTGGCCTTTATTTAGGTCACAGTTGAGTCCCTTCTTCTGCCTCCCTCCTCAACATGCTTTCGGTGTGTAAAACAAACTCTTTCTCGGAAACAGTTTGTTAACGGCCTCCTTCCTTCCAGCTGGGACTTCTGAGCCCTGGAGAAGTGTGGTGCAGTAGGGATGCAAGGCAGGGAGCATGGAAAGAAGTCCTCCTGGGTGAATTCATACCATAGTAACTTGATATTTGATTTCGGACAGATGCAGTTACTTGCACAATTCTGGAATTGCCTCTGAAGGACTTCCTGTACAGATACCAATGGCAAACACGCACTTCAAAACATGTCTTAAAAGAATTTCATACTAATGCATTTACCCTTGGTCCTTGACAATGTCCAGGTCAATAGTTGCGTGGCGTTCCCACTCCCCTGACACAAATGGCACCTGATGCAGTAGGGAGATGGAGGAGAAGCTGCTCCCTGCCCTGCTTCAGTTGTTAGTGTGTCATCGTTGCTAGAGAAACATAAAACCTTGGACTGGGATTCTGGCAGAATAAAAGCCTTTCAATTCATATTTGATCACATTTAAAGGAGGGGGGAGGAGGGACCTTGTAAAAACCCTGTTCATCCACTAGAGAGCATATAGGCAGTGCTTCTCCTTGGAGAATATAAAAATGTCAAGCTCTTATTATGCACAATAATGCAATGCAGTTTAAATGTTTACTGCTGTTCTACCCACCGCAGTTACAGATGGAGAAAAGAGCATGTGAAAATTGCAAGAAGGCTTTGCAAATATATAATTTTCATGTTCAAAAGCCTCTCTACTCCTAGTTAGTGTGTATCTTCTTGTTCTTAAAGAGCGTTCCTATTCTCCACATGGAAATATTAAATTATTTACAAAGTTCCTGAGAAATACAGGGGTGGACTTGAGAAGGTGCAGAGCTGATCTCTGCAAAGGCATTTTATGGCTTTTAGAGGATTCCAGTGTTTCATTTCTGGCTGATGTGGTTGGGAAGAAGCTTCTGCAAACAAACTGATGTGAAGCTGCTCATTCTGCAGATGATCAATGCAAGAAGCTGGCACTGAGAAGGTGATATCCTTTGAAGTCTAATGATATTAATGTTGACTCTTAAATATTTCATAGCTGTTACTCTTTTGTAGTGATTTTAGTGCTTGAGTTAAGGAGCACATTTTTTTTCCATCATCTAATTTCCATTTTTTCCCTCTTAACTGCCTCACTCTGTGTGTATACAGCACACGTACGTAACTTCAAATTTAAACCACGGGGATCTGTGTGCGTTAAATGGGTAGTGGTACACCCCACTAATTAATTAAACTTTTTTCCCCATGAGTGTCAAATTTACCTTTTCCAAAGGCAGTTTGTTAATACAGTGCATGTTAGAGGCAGTTTTTTTACAGTGGAATACATCACTGACTTTTTCTGCTGCCCTAGTTAAGCTTATTCTGTCCATCTGTAGGTTACAGATGATTTGACTTACACTTGTAACCTGCTGTGAGAGCTAGGCATAAAAAATTGTATAGAAACCTCAGGTAACTCCTCTGATACATATCTTTTCATCTGGATTTTTTTTATGCTTGTTTTATTTTGTGAAATCCTTCGTAGTGAATTTGCTTCATCGTGAATTTGTTGTAGAGCAACATGGGTTTGTTGTACATTCATTACGGGGCCTTTCCTGGTATATTTTTATTTTTTGTATGCCACAATTCTGACTTAGCCATTGGCAAAATATTTGTGTAATACTTGGATACTGGATGGATTTCCACTGACACTAATAGACAGTCTGGTCAGGATTTTATTTGCCCTCAGCATCACGCAAAACTTTCCTTTTGTTGCCTTTTGCAAGTGATCAATGGATCCACTCAGATTATAACCTGGAGTTAGGAGCAGAATTACATATTAATGTCTCTCATTGCAATAAAACAACTGTTAAAGTCCATTACTTTTCTGAGGAAAAGATCAAGGTTTGTTTAATTTTAACTGCCTCAGTAGTGTACTGGTGCATATATAAATGCTGATGAATGAAATCAAGCAATTAGAATTAGAAAATAATAACACAATGCTTCTAGTCTTTTCAGCAAGTTTGCATTTTGATTCTGATTGATTTTTCTAATATTTGCTAAGTGCATATGTATCCACAAAGGCTTTATATCCATATGCTGTATTTTTAAAATGCCAACATGTTGACTTCTGGGATCTAAAGCTGTTGTTTGACAGCATATTATGATTTAATTTCTGTCATTAGAAAACTACACCATTAAAAGAGCTGACGTAGAATTTAAGCATGTCTGTTCACTGTTCTCTTTTTCAAGGTTTTTGGAAGTTAGACTTGCTGCCTAACACTGTAAAGTTGGTTTACATTTCAGGCAGGGTTATTTTTCCTCTTTGAATGACAACGAGTATTTGTGTTCTTGTATGCAAGTGTGTCATGAAAGTATGAAGATAGCTGCCTTACAGTTCTGTTTTTGCTTTTTAATTGATATTTGGATGATATAAAGCAAGCAACTGCCATATGACAATGAAGTGGACCAACTTTCCCAGCTGGATGTCATATTTGACAAAGTATGTAACCAGAGAAACTGTGAATTATGTAAAGTGCTAAATAGGATTCTGGGTGTAACTTACTACCCTGCGGGCTGGAAGATACTGCTTGTTATTTACTTGCACTTTCTGAAGCAGCTTTATTCTGGGTGTTTCTCAGAAGTGCTAAACTTCGTTTTTGGGGGGAAAAAAATTCGAGGAGTGAGTGTCATACTTCTGGTTTCCTATGGGGAAGGAGTGGGAGGTTTTGGAAGGCTGGATGTGAGTAGCATTGAGTATGATTTCTTGAACTCTTGTCTGCCATGCCTTGCATGTGTCTGCTCTGCTGCCGCCAGGTAGGGGCTGGGGTGAGCCAGATTTCCTGATAGCTCCTGACGAGGACAGATGCTGCTGTCCGGGTTCACTGAGATAAGAGCTCCTTGGGCTTGTTTGGGGTGGTGGCTGTGCTTTGTATTCTGTGTTTACCTCACCAAGGAATATTTTATTTGCTGGTTGATTGTGTCCCTTTGTGGCTCCGTGCTTCTTTCTTTTTCAGTTAAACTGAATCACATGATTTATTTTTGCATATAGTTCTTGAAAAACCAGTGTACTAACATCAGGCAGTTGCTTTGTGGCATAAACCTAATGCAGCCTCTCTGAAAAAGTCATTTTAAATTTTAACCTCAGTATAAAACTTGCTACTTTATTTTTTCTGCTTTTCACACTGCACCTGCTGTTCAACCTCAGGGTCCCTGGGTTTGTTGTTGGGCCATGTGCTGCACGTTCTTATTTATTGACCACCATGAGTGTCGTAGGTGATCTGTGGAGGCAGCCAAACTCTTTGTAGTGGCATTCAAGTTGTGTCAGGAGGCTGTAGCCACATGAGGGTGTATGAGTTGGTTTGGTTGTGGGAGGAAATACTCTTAAGAAGGACCAGATTTGGCAAAGAGTTTTGCTCTTGTGCTAAAAATTGTTACTTTGTGATGCATTAGACTGGACTTCTACAAAATCTCACTACTCAGAGCACATAACTGGAGTCATAGCAGGCATGAGGTTGGTGTTTGTGGGAGGGATGCATGTCAGAAAAAAGTTCACGTCCATCAGTTGTTGGGTGTTTTTGTTAAGATGAGGCAACCTGCACTTTCAGGTTCTTTTTTTTTGCTTCATGTTTTTGGGGGTCTTTCAAGGCTGATGGTGCTGTGCAATGGCAGAGATGAAAGTTTTCTGCTCTTCTATGTGTGAGAATTATGTAGGGTGGAGAAAGTCCAGGGAGAGGCAGCAGAGTGGCTGGGAGAAACAGTCTTGGCCTTGCTGAGACTTTGGTGAATGGCAAACCTTCTCTTTCCTAAAGACCTGCCCAGAGACTTTCTTACTCCTGCAGCTAGCAAAGGGCTCAGTCTTTTCAAAATCCTGCTGAAGGAACAGGAAAATATCAAGAACTAGAAAACACCTGCATTATACCTTCGTACAAAACCTTCCTGGCTTTTTGGCAGATGAGGGGAAGACCTGGTGCATGCCTCCAGGAAGTTTAGGTTTCACCTAGTGGGCATTTTCCTGCCTAAAACCTTGTGCAGAGTATGTTGGATCAGCTTACAGAGCAGTTCTGTTGGGTGCAATACACTGGGAACAGCTTTTTCCCATACTCTAAACATTTTGGGGGCAAATAAAGGAGAATGCTGCTGTGGTGGTGACTCACAAGAGTCTCATGCTGCTGTGTGCTTCTCCTCCACGTGTGAAGCTCTGTTCCAGCATGAAGACAGAATGCACCATGGCACAGGAGGTTGCCACCATGAGCATGTGCCTTCCTTGATATCTGTGCTTATTTTGAGCTTTAAGGTCTGCAGAGCTGGATGAAAAGGACAAGAGATTGTTACTGTACTGGTGTGGTGGGAAGGCCTTGCAGAACCCCTGCAAAATGACAATTTTTGTCTCAAAGCCTCAGGAATCTAATAACTTGTAAACAGCTTATACTTCTCCAACTTTCCAAAAGTATTGTATTTTCACATGAATTCTACCTCTTTCCTGTCAATACAGATATCGCCAATTACAATTCTATGATTTTTTCACTCACACAAGAACCTAATTCCCAATTTACCATAGTAGCTTCGAGACAATGTAGCAAGATGTAAACTATTTGACATTTCAGAAATATAAATACTGCTGTTGGAACTTCATCTGTCAGAATTCAGGCAGTGGTGTAGCAGTTGTTGCCCAATAATTCATATTGCAAAATGAATGCAAAACTATTTGGCTTAGCAAGAAGGTGTTAAAAATGCAACCAAACTGCATTTTCAGTTGATTTCCTGTTTTTAGCATTTCAATTTAAACTACAGTATGAATGTCAAGCTTCCCATCTGGGCCTCATCACTTAAAACTTTTCTTTTGGTAAATGTAGCAATGAGTTTCTGCTTACTAATTTCATTGCAAGATCATAGGCTTTTTAAAAAAAATAACCATTGAGACACTCAAGTGAAAGGGAGGTTTGATACATGCTCTGTATTTATTTCAGGTGCACATTAATGAAAAAAAGAAATGTGATATTTCCCCCTTATTTATTAACTTGTCAAAAGTCTTGGGCTAAATTGGGAAAATTTTATAGCCTTCAGTGCACTGTATTCAAGTTCTGCTTTTAAAAGCTTAAAGTAAGAAATTTTTTAAAATCTATTTACTAATTTCCAAAAGGTTTCCAATCCCAAGTATCCTCGTTTTGTAAAGTTTTGTGAATCTTTTCCTTGTATGATAGTTGATCATTGTGTCCTATATCTAAGTTGTTAGTTATGGGGAAGAATTACCAATATAATTCTCTACAATCACCATGATCTCTGTCTTTCCCAAAATAATGAGGAGCTTAAAGATATCATCTTTAAAAGATATAAATATTTTTTTCAGTTTCAGTTACAGCAAGTAACCAGTGCTCAGACTCATCTCAGGGCCTTTTGAAATACCTAGTTCTGCTGGCCATTGTTAGATATTCATTAATCTCATTTTACACTAGAAATGTTGGGTTTTTTCTAGAAGTCATCATGCAACCTCCTGCTTTCAGTTTGAATTTTGAGTCCAAATGTTTTTTTTTTTTAATAAACTTTTATAGCATTTGCTCTGTACCAAAATTCAGCCTTTTCAACTTTTCCAGATTTCTTTTCCTGACTGTGTTCTGCAGCGAGTTAAAGCCCCACTCTTCTGTATTAGTTAACCTTTTGCCCTATAAATATTCGTTAATGGAAATTTTTCCTGGTTGGCTCAGGTTTGTGATAGTCAGCGAGGCTGGGCTGATAAGGAAACCCCGCTGCCAGCGTGCCAAGGAAAGCATTAAACCACAGCTGTACTCCTTAGTGCTCCTGCCTTTACCTGCCCCAATCGCATACCATTACACTTGATTTATCCAGTGTAACCTGATCCTTACACAAAGCCAAGCTTGGTTGTCATAAGGCCTTCCATTTTCATGCCTTTCTTATCTCTTTTCCAGCTGCATTTTCCCCAGTGCAACAAATAGCTCTGATGTAAAACTTTCAGGGTAAAAGGAGCCAGGACCAAGTCTGTGCAGCTTGGGTTTGGATGGGACTTAGATAAATGTAGCTTTGGGGTTTTTCTTATTTTTTTATTGTGTTCTAATCCCTTTTAGCCCCTTGCTCTCTGATTTTTTTTCATGATATTAATCACCTTTATTTTCCCGGAGATAGGAGCTGTGAGATGCACCATTCTGTAGCATATCCTGTTGTCTACATGTTTTCTACATGTCTGCAAGTGCCTTGGGAGCCCAGCTGCAGCCACCTCCGGCTGCCTTCTGGGGAGATGCAGGGGGCAATTTTGCATTTCCACTAAGCTGTGTATTTAAAAGCTAAATAAACTAAAATATGTGCAATTCTCCCATAATAAGTCCCACCAGGGCACCTTCCTCGTCAGACTTTGACATAAAACAGCTCTTAGCACTGATCTTTGGGTTGGATCGAGCTCACAGCATGTTTAGCAAAGAAAACTTTCATTCCTGCAAATTAGAACAAAGAGCTTAGAGAAACCTAAAACAAGCTGCAAAATGGGAAGGTGCTGCTGAATTCAGGTGATTAAAAATAATATTGTGCCTTTAGAAGTCTTAAAATTGATGGGGAAATGCAAGATTTCTGTGACACAAAAGAACTTTAAAATCTAACCATATACATTTCTTTGACTTAGGAACTTTCTTTCATGTTTTAATTTTTTTTTTCTTTGAAGCCACATAGATAGAAAACTTACTTTGCCCATTTTCAAAAGGGAAACCCAAGGATCTCCTGCAATCTAATTGGTTGTGTCCTTCCAGTTTTGATTTTGATTTGTACTGAGTATTTTTGGACGCATCAAAAACATGACTTGCAGTCAGAATATGTGTCCTTGTCAACATTTCAGTAAGCAGAGGTCAAACCAGAACATGAGAATACAACTTACATATTCATAGTTGCATAAATTGTTCCAAAAGAAGGTCTTTTATTATATGCTGTCCATTTGCATGCTTATTTAATAGTTTAGTGGTCACCATGAAGATGTCAGCTGCTTCTTTACTGATAAATTTTATTTTATTTTACATAAGCCTACATACTTTTTCAGACAAGAGAATTAGTGTAATCTCTTTCAGAGTGATAGCCACATGAGTTCAGTGCCTACAAGAAGGGATGCTAGCACTGGATGTCTGTTAAAAAGGAAGAAATCTTTAACTGCATAGGTGAATGGTATACTTCAAAGTGACTAGAGATTCAAGCAGTCCTCAAAACATTGTAGTTCCTCAAAACATGCAAGTTCACTGTATCTGTAAATCTATTAGCACCTGCCTCCAAAACAAACAAAAAAACAAGCTGTGAGAAAAGAGAAAGTATTTGAAAGATAAAGCAACTATAAACAGTTACTTTACTGAAGGTATGGCAGTTTTTTAACAGTGTGGATAAAAGAAATGGGGCAGGGAAATCATAGGAAAGATAATGTAAACTGTAATGAAAACTTGTGTGGTTTCCATAAATAGCTTTTAGGGGGTTGGGGGAAAAGCCAGTTCATAATAGAATAAAATAATAAAGGCAATGATCAGTGGTAGTCAGGGCCACAGATGCAGCCATCTGAAGATGGAGAAATCCAGGTGTGATCCAGCATTGCTTTGGTCCCATTTTTGGTGGCATCTTTGTCACCACTGACCACTCTCAGGAATGTTTGTGCTCTAATCAGCTCCATGCTGCCCTGAGCACAGTGGTCAAAATTCTCTACAATTCTCAGTCTGACTACAGCAAAGCTAAACCTGCCTTGAACTGGGATAGTTGCAATGGTGAATCAGGCCAACCCTTGAGAAGAGATAACAGAGTTACAGGGAAGACAAAATGCCAGGAAAGGAACAAAACCCCCACCTGCTTACTAATGAAAGCAAAGGCTGTGACCTTGTTTCCCTTCTTTCATTAGGATGTGGTTTAGCAAAATTGCCACCATATGCCTGGACAGGTGATGAGCCCCAACCACTCCACAGGGCTTCCCCAACAGCTGAGCTGGGCAGAGCCCTGCATCACCTGCCCTGCAGATCACCTGCCCTGGCTCTGGGGGCAAAAAAAACCAGTCCCAGAGGCAGCAGATAACTTCTGAGAAACAAAGGGCCTCTGCCAAACCCCTGTGTGGAGCAACAGCACTTGCAGGAAGCAAGAGGCAAGTCAAAAAAAGAGCAAGGTCTGTGGCAGAGCCTGCGCAGGTTCTTCTGCCCTGTGTTTGTGCCTCCTCACAAGCACAGCCACTTGCCAAAGGAAACTGCAATTTTTATGAATGTCTTGAATTGCAGCCAGGTAATTACCTGCAGGAAATTTTCATGTTGCTAAATGATGATCTATAGAAAGTGAATGAGGAAGGCAGGCTGGAGAGGGGGGAAGCTAAAAATTTTATAGTAAAATAAACAACCATCTTGATTTAGAAGCTATGTGCAGGAAGATCTAGGTGGGAAATATTCTATTTCTTCAGGGAAATAGTCTGTTCTGTAAGTGCTAATCCTGGGAGGATACTTTGCCTTGGGTGGATATACACAATGTCTGCATACTGGACTCAACACATTGAGTTTTGATCCTGAACTACCCAAAATTAGCATTGAGCAGTATCAGCCTGCTGTAACAGTGCTGAGTGTCAGAACTTTGCATGTGACTTTTCAAGAATCCAAAAAACATCTCTGCTGAAGAGGTTGTTTCCTCAAGCTGACTTTCACATTCATGTTTGGTTTTTTCACTGCTATTAATTTATTTCCTGCATTCCATTAAAAATGGCATTTACAGGTCAAGGAGCACTAAAATGATTTCATTTGCAAAAATAAAAACAACAAAAACAAAACAACAACCACAACTGAAAAACAACAGCAAAATCCTCTCTGCCTTTGTTGATTGTGCAGTTTACCAAAGATTTACATTTTTCACATCTGTTGCCCTCCCATTATAGTTTTCATCTTGCATGTAAAATTGATACAACAAGATAAACAATCTCCCAATAGCTGGAGAAGGAAAGCTTAATAATAGCTCTGATTATTTTTTTAACCAAAATAATGTAAACCAGCCTGTATTTTTTTATGACGTCACAACTAGTGGAGAGATTGACATTATCACATTAACTGCTAATGCATAAATGCAGCACTAATGTATTAGAATTAGAACCTTGTATAATGACCTTCCCTTGGTTCAGCCATTAAAAATACATTAATACTCTGTCTTGCAAATTGGACCTGATGCAATTTTTATTCATCAATAACTAGTTTCTGGGGGGTTTTGTTTGTGTGGATATCTGAGTTTATTTTCTGAAAAATTATTCTGACTTTGTCTTTTGCAAAGTAGAAGTCAGCAACAGTTCAGGTGCACTTATATAGCCTGTATTTTATTTTTATTTGCAAGAATGGTAGCCAGGAGAAGAAAACTTAGTGTCCCTCCTCTCTTGTACTGAAGCTGGCCAGCTTTATCCAGTGCTGTGTGCTTCAACATATCCATTTGTAAAATTTGTGTGTTACACATCTCATGTGCAAATTGAAACTTAATTAACAGATGTTGGTAGCTACTTTCACATCCTCCTAGGAGTCACCCTGTGTGAGTGCAAAGCAGTTATTGCTGGGACCTGAGAACATTGGAGCAAAGGCTTTTTTGGTGATGGAGACCAGGTTACAAAGGGCTGCATGGGGGTTTACTTTATTTTTTTTAAGATACTTTAGAATCTTTAAAAAAATCCCCATTTTGAAGCAGGTGGGGCACAGGACAGCAAAAGATACCTCCCTTATAATAGGTGTTATTTCTTGCATCCCCCTTCTACAAGCTGCATGCATCAAGGTTTTAAAGCTCTTAAAAGCAAGCTCTGAGTTGAACAAAAAGACTGCTGGAACAGCAGTGGGCATGTCGAAGCACACTTGAAGATAACAGCTGTCAGGACACAGGAGATGAAAATGCAACCAAGTACACAGGCTGCAGGAAAACTTGGCCTTGGGCATTTTACTTTCACTTCAGCAGTTTTAACCCTTTGTACTCCCGAAATTATTTTTAAAGTAGGGGGAGCACAAAGGAGGAGAAAATCCTTTCCGAGCTGTTTCTGAAAATTGAAAGTACACAAATAACTAGGAAATAGCTGCTGGGTCACTGTTATAAAGTACAGGCAGGGCTGCATTTGGAACAGCTTGGCTTTTATCTGGCTGTGAGCTGTGTGCTTCCTCATATGGGAACTACCGCCAACCCAATTTTAATCAGTTGCAATTTTGTTCTTGCATCTAAATTAGAATGGCTTGGATTGAAGGGGAAGTGAAAAGAAATGTCTGTCAAAGCATTTCTATAAAGCAAGAACTCTCTCACTTTAGTTTCATCGTGCATCTTCAGCCTGGTATTCTTCATTTTACCCAAATATTACCAGGATTATTACTCTAGTGTATTTTACAACAGCTTTCTGCTTGCAAAGCTAAATAAACAGTTCGTGAGCCATGCTGGGAAGTTTCCCCGAAGACCTTGCTCTTTAAAACATGTAAGTACAAGCATGACTCAGACTGGCAATGGAGAATGGAAACTTTCAGTTCTGTTGTTGTCTAGAATCCACCTTGATTTGGGAACAACCAAAAATATTCCTTCCTGATGACCGCTCGGGGGCCTCTGTGAAGAGTCTCAGCGGTATCGGTTACTGCAAGTAAGCAAACACATGTTTGGCACATGCATCAGCAGAGACCAATGTACCTCCCAGCCAAGCTGAGGGACCTTAGCAGGACACTGCTTGATTTGTGACTAAATTCCAACCTGTGACCCAGCAAAGCTCCTCACCACCGAGCCTGTTGCTCCTACACTTTCCACCTGCATTGTATCCAGTTAAAACGAAAATGGCTAAACACAAGTTTCTTCCAGCATCTGTTCCCATGCCTGTTGTCTGAAACAAAGCCTAATTATCACAGACCCTTCCTTCATATTTTCTTTTGACTTACCCAATTGTCTACAGCTTTGATATCTAGAGCATAAATGCCAAGGCTGAAACGTGCATTCAATTAGATGACTCTTGACTGACCTACATAACAGTTCATTCATGAGATAATGTGACCTGGAGTCATGGAGATAGAAGCCAGTTGATTGAGCTGGCTTGGCTGTGTACACTGCAAACTCTCCAGTGATTGAGGAATCATCTAAAATTAGCCATATGCTGTACGTTGTCAAGAGCCTTTTAGATCCAGCTCTGTTTCAGAGTTTTTTTGGTTTTTTTTTAATGAGATGGGTGTATAATTTGTCACATTGTAATTCTTTAATGCTTAACTTTATTAGCATGAAGTACTTGGGTATCAAATAAAACGAGCAATTAAGTGATTTATGCTTAAGGTCTGCTCTCAGTTCAGGGCATAGGTAGCCAGCCTCCCATGTAGGGGCTAGAGCACGCATGGTATTTACCACTTCCTTCAGAGAGCTACAAAATGGTGCTTTTTGAAGATGAACCTCATTGTGCATGTAAATCCCAATTGCCTATTACTGCGCCGCAAGTTAAAATGTATTTTGTATTAAAGGTTATTGTGTGTTTCTAGAGAACCATGGGTGTTTTCCCTAGCTTTTGCCTTCTACATTTGTGAACTCACAGCTTTCATCTGTGGGGGGAAAAAAAAAGTTAACCAGGGAGCAAATGGTTTCAGCGTAACGATTGAGCGACAGTTTTTGTATTGCTAAGCCACAAAGGAAGCTCAGATAAAGGTTGTAGGTCGAAAAGAAACCTTGAGGAGCATGCTCATGAAGTGAGGCACTTCAAGAAAAGCTGCAGCTGTCACTTCCACATCTGAGGGGCTGTGAGGTATTTCAACCATTTTCTTATTCTATCTTGTCTTAAAGATTCATTACCAGAATAATGTGAAATTATCTGGTGTCCTCTGGGGCATAAGTTCTTCTATTTTAATTTTTTCCCTCAGTAAGTGTGGTAGGAGCAGTCTGTGCTCAGTCACATCCAGTTCCTCTCAGATGGAGCCGCTTCGGCGCTGACTGACGCGTGTCGCGAGGAGGACAGGGGACGTTTTGTACAGGGCGATTGTGGGGTCTTCAAAACATATTTGGGGCACAGCACCGTGGTTCCTGAGGCATTCTCTTTCAGTAGATGCATCCCATGAGGGTTTTACGTGCGTGTACAGAGCAGGTTTCTTGCTGCCTCTTTCTCTCTCTCTTCCATGAGCTGGTTCTGTGGTTAACTCCGTGCTGACACAGTGGCGATCCTCTCTTGGGGAGGGTGAAGATTAATCAAAATGCCAAGGAGCTGGCTGTCAGATGTCCAGCAGGAGGTTTCCTGAAGGCCTTTTTGTGAGTTTCTTAGGGATTTGGGTTTGGTGTTTTTTTGTTTTTTTTTTTAAGTTACGTTGTATAAGAAATAATAAGGAAGTGACAGCCTGCGCAGCAGTAAAAAGGCATTTAATTTATTCTTTCACGCTGTACATTTTGCAGTGCTTTTGTATGATCTTTTTTTTTAAGATGCCTATACATCGTTTAGCTTTGAGTGAATAAATTGTTGGGAATGCTGGAGAGAGGAGCAGCAGAGAAACTTTTATATTTTGCAGGAGTTTTTTGGTTCAGACAGACCGCTCAGGCTCCAAGCTGAGGCTGAAATTGCACAGGGCCCAATTAGTGCCTGTTACCTTTGCTGTTTGCTCTTGATCGGTTGCAGAGACAGAGGTTTAATTAAGCAGAAATGGGGATGTGGAGTTAATGTTCATTATAACTAAAATCGAAACAGCTGTTTACCTTGCTGAAGCCTTGTGTGTTAATGTCCATAAATCTCACCTCGAGGAGGGCTTGCAGGAACCAGCCCCTGTACATGCCTTTCCAGATACTGTGTGATATCATTTTACATACTCATTTTCACATTTCCTAATCATATTAATTAACACATTAGGGTATAATTCTTATTGTCTGCAGAAATTACTTCAATTAAAACTATTAACATATTATCATGACTGTTGTAGTATTTGCAATTTGTTTTGTTACTACTCAGCAACTACTCCAGCAAACCCAAATGCTTGAAATCAGCATAAAATTGCAATGGCTGCACTTTTCCTCTTAACTGTCACTTCAGGTTTCACTGTAAACTTCCTGAATAAGCTCTGTTTCCGTCCTGGGGTTTCCTCTATGAAAAACAAAAAAAATATGTGAGAGGCCACAACTCTCCTACAAGTTGAGGCTGGAAAGATTTTGTCTTGATTAGGCTCTGCAGTGCCTAACAGGAGTGTGATCACTGTGCAAGTACACGTGGAAAGAGTAAATAATTATAGTGGAGCACAAGACAGAAATGGATAGAAACTAGTTGCATTCATGTTAAAAGTAGGTTTTTTGCTTTTTTTTCTTTTCTTGGTCAGAGCTGTGAGTTTCTGGTCTGGCTGCCTTGGAAAGGGAATGCAGGCAAGAGGCTAGCTTTAATATTGAACATTTTCAGACCCAAAATCTTCTTACAGGCAAGTGAAATGTGATCCCTGTGTAAGAGGCCAAAACTTGTTGTTAGTGTAATTGAAATCTTAATGGTCTTATCAAAGATTAGTATTATTAATCTAGATCTACTTATTAAGAGAAAAGTAAGAACACTGTTATGGGGGAGGAATAATATATTTGAAATGAATAGACACATTTCTGAGTGTCTACTCCTATCCAAGGTGTTTTGCTCTCCCTTATTCAATGAGCTTTAATTTTTGGAGCTGGGAAGTGGATAGGGCAAGTAGGCAGACACTCAGGGCTTCACTGGGAGAGATACCTTGATAGTGGGGGTTTCTTCTTCCTCTTTGCCATGGTGAGCATGATATTGATGGTTTCCTAATCCTCATTCTGAGTTCTACTTCTGGCCATTTTAGTGGGTTTTTTTTATGTTTCCTAACATTATTTTACACCTTACTCTTTTCCCTTGGATTGCAACACCCATTCAATACATATGTGATGTCTTACACATGTTGGATACTTTTTCTGTCTTACCCTAAAACCACAGATTTGCATTTTGTCAGGCACCTCTAGGTGAGTTTTTGTAGCCCTGGGGTCTTGAACATCAGTCTGTGACCTGTCTGATACCTGCTCGTGCCTCCCCTCCTCTGCACTGTACCCTGTGCTGCCTGTTCCGAGTTCTCTGCTGTGGTACCAGGGCTGTGCTCCTCTGCACTCTGTTGTTACCTGTTGGGATCAGAAATATTTTACCCAGTGCAGAGTAACTGTGAGTTACTACTGTCTGTGTAAAAAGCACACATAAACCACATCATTATGCAAAGACAAGCAAAATATATTGGGCAATAGCCACCTGGCCATTACGAAAATTGCTGCCACAGCTAAAGCAGCTAAAATGAAGCTCCAGGTTGGGCAATAGAACTGTAGGCAAGCCTGACGTGCCTGAGGATGGGGATGTGCAGGCTCAGCACAAAGTCTGTGTTCTGTTACTGATCACTGGGCTATAGGACATGAATGAGATCACTGTTTGGGTTTACCCTTATTGGCTGGGTGACACAGGATGTCCCTTCTGGTCTTGGGTTTGTAGAAACACCTTAAAGCATTGGAATAGAAAGGGAGTGCTTTTTCTTTACAGAGCAGGTGTGTATTGGTGTAGTATTAGCAGGCAAGTTGAACAGAAAACAAGAAATTTTATCTAACTGAGGTAGATAATTGCTATCATTATTCTAAGCCATATGTATTCTATTCATCTTCATGATATTGCTGTGACAAAGCTGTTATCCTCCTTTACAGATAGAGAGTATTTATCTACAGTTGCCCTAGGACGCCTCTATAGTCAATGGAAAGACATTTCTACCTCCATTTTAGTCCACCTGAAGTCTGAATTGCCCTCTAAAATGATTATTTCTCTTCACAGACTGAACAGGAAATCCCACACACACAAATTTAATAAATCTGAGCCAAAGAGATTAGAGATTTGTCTGCAGCAGATGAGTTTCAGAGCCTGTGCTTTCACAGCTGTTACTAGTAACTAGCTTAGCTTAAATTTATTTTATATATGGAATATATAGGTGACTGCTATAGTTTAGATTGTACTGTTATTTTACACCAAATTAGACATGTCCGAAGGTCTGAGTGTGGAATTCTGTTTTCATATTTCAGATGAGAAGATAATGCCCTAATCAGGTCTTGTCTATCTAATGTGCTCAGTGGCACTACTCAGTTCTTTTCAGTTTGGCTACCACTCCAAACTGTTAAACCATCTGCTGATAGCAGCCGAAAAGATGACAATATAATAAATGACTAGAAAAAGTTAAGATGCCTAACATCTGCTCTCCACCAAGCTCGAGCATCTTCCCTGAACTGATGTTCTGTCATCTCTTGACACAGTAAGGGAAGATGCCTGCTCTGAAGCTGTTGCAAATTCAAATCATTTGCAGCTGGACCTACATTCCAGGCATCCATCCTAGGCCTAAATAGGGAATAACAATGGAGAAGGGAGAGGACAAAGGAGGGAGGGAAGGCAGGAGAACAAATAGCTTCTCAAAATACCTTAAGAAGTTCCTGGCCCAGGTAAAGGCCTTAGTCTACTCATTATTCATTATGATTAATGACGAAATACTTAATGATGGCAAGCAGAATTTTGCAAGACAGAAATAGAAACTGCTGCCTCTTCAGCGCCACATGATTGTCTGTCCTGGAACTACGTTCTGCGTAATGTTCTAATCAAATAACAGTTTGCTTAGTAGCAATGGACCACATTGGTTAGTGCAAACAGAATGCAAATGTGTTCTAGATAAGATTATGTAGCTCTGAAGGTGCTGGTAGGCAGACACTGTTGAGAAAATATACACATAATATTTACTTAAAACATTCCTGGAGCCTCCTTTGCTGTTATTAGTCTGTCATGAAAATCTGCAAACACATACTTATCAGAAACTCACTACACAACATTAGGCAGTTAGTGAAGTCAAATATAGAGGGTGGATGCCATAGCAGAGCACAGTTAATGGTGACTTAACTTACATCCAAGTACAAACATAATTAAATTAGGAAAAAGTCCTGAACCAAACATAGGAGGTGTAGCCTGCCTGGAATGCAAAGATGAACCAGAATCCCATCCTACTGCTTCAGTCTCCTGAAACAGAACTGGAGGAAACAGGAGTCCAGAGCTGAATCCAAGTTAAAAGGTGTAAAGAAACTATAAACTACCTACTTTAGTTGGTGCCACGATGTTCTGCTCATTATTGTAGTACAAATTTACACAAAATTAACTGATATAAGAGAAAAGATTTATGGTCTGGAAATTTGGTGTGCATTAATTTGGGAGATTTGCCTTACATTAACTAAACCCAAGTTGTTTTTTAGTTTCCTTGTCTAAGTTTTTTTCAAGTCTGAAAGCATCCTCTTAAGATATGATTTCTCTAAGCATAATAATTGATTTCTTCTCTGTTCCTAATTTCTCTCACATACACAGCCCTATCAGCTGTTTACACAGTGAACAGGTGAAGGAGGGGCACTCCTACAGCACAGATACCTCCATAGTAATCTCCTGTGATTTTAAGCTCAGTGAAATTCCACCAGATCTAAATTCACCTTAAACAGAAGGATGTTCCGTGTAAATAAATATGAAATCATAGAACGTAGTTATAATTAAAAAAAGAATACAGACATAAAGAGTGTAAATACCTAAATACTCCAGTAGCCTTTAGTATATAGTAAAGCAACTGGATTTGGTCCTGGAGAGTGTATTCCACACTGCATTCCCATGAGTCCTGTTCTGCCACAGGATCTGTCATCCATCCATCCATGAAAATCTATTCCTTCAGGTCTAGATTAGAAAATGCTTCCCTCTGTTTTTTCCCTGTAACAGTAGTGTTCATCATTCACTCTGCTGCTTCTCCTTACCTCCTTCTGTCTCCTGGTTAGACCTTGGGGCTGCTAGCTGGTGTTCCATAGAGCCAGCAAGTTTTTCCTGAGCTAGACCCAGTAGTAGAAGCAGTAATGAAGTTCTATTTTAGCCTGTGTTATTTGGCAAGCACTGGCTGTGATGTGATAATAAGTGAAATAAGGAGCCAGCAGGCTGGGCTGGCAGCAGGAGCAGGGAGTACCACGGTGATGGTTAATATGAGATTCTTGCCATCAGTGCACCTGGATGTGTCTAGGAGCAGACACTCAGGTTTATGTCATACTGCACCAGCCTGGAGAAGTCCTGAGGGGTTGCTCAGATGAGCTGGTTTGGTTTGTACACCCCAGTGCTGTTTGGAAAAGGTGGGAGAGTATAAATCTGTGTGCATGTGTGTGTCCCTGAATGACATATTTAACCTAGTGCAGAATTAAACCTGTAGCTGTCCCTGTCTCATCCCAGCGTGGTGACCAGCTGTGCCTGACTGATAGAACAGGCTGTTTTCCCTTTTAGGGGTATTATTTATAGCGTTATCTCTCAGAGTGAGGTGTGAGACTGGTGTATTTGGCTGGATAGCAATGCCAGTGTGTCTGTCTGCTACAGGGTAGAGGTGATGTTTCTAATCAAGCTGAGGCTGAATGGACTTTCCAAGAGGAACAAGGTGAGATTTCTAAACAGTTTAAAGGATTTGGTTCAGAACAGGCATTAATCAGTCATTAAAAAGCAATTGCAAATAACCATTACTTTCTGTCCATCTCCAGTGTTTCTCAAGCATGTCCCTGAAAGCTCGACACCATTCTGCAGCTTTAGCAGTAATTTGAATGCAACAAATCGTACCTGCAAAGCACAGATGTTGAAAGCTGAAAAATCTGAAGGTGCCGTATGTTTCCTGTAATTGAAAGCAGGTGCCCTGAAGGAAGCAGAGATTCTGTTTCACTTTATAAAGTATCTAGTTGGCAGAGCAGGCAAAAAATACTTGCTAAAACTTCATTCACTAGGACTGGATAAAACAGATTAAAACTGTCGTTTTATGACAGCTCTTGGGCTCCAGCAAGGGATCAAGATCCTGTTGTGTTGGGCAGCACAGACAAAAGGAATTAAGTCACAGGGTTTGGGGTAGTAAATAAATGGATCTACACCTATTTAAAGGATGGGATGAGGAGAAGTACCGTGACACACAGACCTCTTGGAGTGATTCCAGAGGAGGACTACCAAGCTGATTAGAGAGGTGGAACACCTCTCTATGGGGAAAGGCTGAGGGAGGTGGGGCTTTTTCATCCTGGAGAAGAGAAGGCTCTGGGGAGACTTTATTGAACCTTCTAGTTCCTAAAGGGGGCCTGGAGAGAGCTGGGGAGGGACTTTTGACAGGGACATGCAGTGATAAGAAAAAAAGGAAATGCCTTTAAGCTCAAAGAGGACAGGGTTAGGTTAGATATTAGGAAGATTTTGTTTTTCTGTAAGGGCAGTGAGACATAGGAACAGGTTACCCAGTGAAATTGTGGATGCCCCATCCTGGAAGTGTTCAAGGCCAGGTTAGACCAGGCGTGGAGCAGCCTGGTCTCATGGAAGGTGTCCCTGCCCATGGCAGGGGGCTTGGAACAAGATGATTTTTAATGTTCCTTCCAGCCCAAACCAATTTTGTCATTCTATTCTATGATAACCCTTCCTAGTGCAGCACTGAAACCAGACCCAGCATCTCCATCACTTTGGGTCTGTTCCGCTCTAGATTGGGGTGGATGCTGCATCCCAGGTCTGCATCTCCCAGTGGCTCCACACCCAGACACTCCTATCATTGCTTCAGTGAATGCTCAGTTTGGTAGGCTGCCAATCCCTCTTTTGCCTCAGTTGTTGTTTATAAAGAATCCAGGCCTAAAAATTAATAAAAGCTATGAAAATCTGTGCTTTGGAGGATTACTTTTTGGGAAGCAGCCTCTAAGGTGAGGCCTGCAGGGTAATGAACAGGAGAGAAGTTCCTGGTGAGTTGTAGTGCAGCTCCACCTGCAGAGTTCACAAGCCTTTAGGGAGGACTTTCTTCTGTGTCTATGCCTCAATTTACTTATGGGCATTGGTAAAAGCCCCAAGGGTCCTCTGAGAATTATTTCATTGTTTGTTGAGGGGGGTTATGCATAGTTTGTGGTACTTTTAAGACCATGTAAGGTCCAAATATTATATACACCATGAGATTTAGCAGAATTGTATTTAAGATGAGCACAGTCTGTGGGCATAGGTAGTATTTGATACTTTAAGGCAGAAGAAAAAAATAACAGAAGAGCACCCCAAATCATCCAGATTTACTCATGCTTCCAGTCAGTTTTCTAGTTTTGCAGGCTGGGACTACATCCCCTTCTGTTCTGTGTTTTGGTGGCTATAGCAAGTATAGAAAGACGAAACAACTTTGATCAAAACATTTTTCATCTCTTTTTCTAATGAAACAGATAGTGCCTGCCACAGTATCCTTGTAGAGTTATTTCATCTCTCTCAAAATACTTTTCTTAAGTTCTGAAAGTGCTGACTGACCTGTGTGCACCAGGCTCAAAGCTCTTGCTCTCATTTAAAGGCTCTACAGCATTTTTACCATATTTCTTCTCTTTGGATTGCCCGGGTTTTTTTTCCTTCATCATTTCTAGGCAGACATTTTCTAAGACTTTTTCTTCTTTATTCCATCAAACTACCTGAAAGAAAGAAAAAAAAGCCCTTTCTTCACATTGTGACAGAGAATATAGATTTGGCTGAGAAAATAGTGAATTATGTTTACCACCTTTTTCTAATGGCCAAGAATAGATGGGAAAACTTGGGGGGGAAAAAAGTAGAAGAAAAGGCCAGATATTTAATATATATTAGTCAGTTTTTCATTCTTTTTGACAGTCTTATTTAACTGACTTAATATTGGATTTTAATTCCAGCCAAAATTTTAGAAACTAGGAATTTAATGACCACATCATTTCTCCCTGTGTAGTTTCCTATACATGAAAGGTCAGTGTCAGTCAGACTGTACCATTTGGCATGAAGATGAATATAGAAGCTAAAGAGGATTTAAAAAATACATGATCTGGTATTTGAAACTGAAGTCTGGGAGTTGAGTCCTGCTTTTATTCCTTTATCTGCTGGTGACCTAGCACTTCTTCTCTGATGGGGTGTGTTTACAGATTTAATAGGTTTTTTTGTCCTACTGCATGGCAGTGGGGAAAGTCCTGCATGGGGCTAAGTCAGATTTTTAGGTCGGTTGAAGAAGTGTCTGGTTGATGTTACCACTCTCCCTAGAGGGATTTCTGTGCAGAAAGCACGTAAAACAGGGTTAATACTCTCTATACCTCACAGAACCTGAAGGAGAAGTCCATTTACCTAAAAATCTTTGGCAGGGATGTCTGGTCCCCTTGTTTCTTGTTATTGAGTGTAGAAAGAAGGGAGGCCCTCCGAGCTGAGTTCCCACCCCCAGGTGCCAGAGCGGGCAGCCTGCTTGGCCTTTCCCTTTTGTTCTCGTAATCACCCAGCCATCATTCTCTGCAACACACCCAGGGAAAAAATTCCACCACGGAGAAGAACCGAAAAGGAAAACTTTCAAACCCCAACACTGGGTTACTAATGGGGTGTTTACCAAGGCTTCTGTGGCACGGTGAAACCCATCTGAGCAATAGTGCCTTAAATTTCCCATCTGTGAAACACAGGCTCTGTCTTGCAGTGGAATCGTGATCCTTGCTGCCTCTGTGTTCAGAATGCCTGGAGAAAGAAGGCAAAATTAAAAGACAAGGTGGTATATTCTGATCAGGGTGGTGTTTGCTCTGAAAACTGCAATACACAGCCTGAAAATATAGCATAGGTATGGACATACACTGAAAAGGATAGCACTGAAAAATAAATTAGCATCAGATGGCTTATAAGCCTTATTTCTTTGTGCAGTAGTGCTTTTAGGTGGTGTTGTTGGGTATCTCAGGAAAGGAGTTGAATATTTCCAGTCAGTCTTGGAAATATCCATTTTAATGTGCACAGCAAAGGTGGAGGGACCTGTGTTTATGATTTGAATACTTGAAGGCAGTCAGGGCTGTATGCACAGTCCCTCTACATCTGCTGGCTTGCTATTCTTCATCTTTAATTACTCACTTTTGATAATTGCATCAACTTCTCAGTTGCAAAATACACATATATTAAATATGGCTTTATTATGCATTGTTAAAGAGTCAGAGACAGCACTCAGCCAGCCTGCAGAGATGTTGTTACACACATTATAACATGTTATAAAATTTCAGAATTTCCAACCTTTTTTATGAAATGAAACCTGGCTGAATAAGCCACATCTTCTTGTCTATCATCAGTTTGTCAGTCTCTGGAAGCACACAAAGCTCCCTTCTGGCATGTATGAATGAGCCTTTTGCACTTCCAGTGCCATGTGGTTCATGTTTTCCATGGTGTGTCTTGCCAGCTGTGTGGTCCCATCATAGGGTTTGAATTGTAGTGAAAGTATTGACATGGTTAAAATGATTGAGAGTAACACAGTGATTAGATTTTGGGAATACTTTGAGGATATAAAAAAAACAAACTTTTTTTCTCTGAGTTATGTAGATTGCAGATGATTCGTAAGTTTGAGCTATTTTAGGGAATATTTAGAGATGGCCCTTGGACTTTAAAGCACATCAGAATAAAGACACTCTGGTGGTGTCTAACCAGCTTACCTGGGTTTTAAGGTGGTTAAAATGTGGAGTTGAACCTTGGAATGAAACTGGCTGACAGCTACAAGTTAGAAGCTATTATCTAAGGCTGTTTATAATTTAGTTTCTGTCTTGCAAGTCATTTGAATGGGAAGTGGTTCCAAAGTACACATTTAGCATTCACTCGTGGGGTTTTCCTTTCTCTGTCTTCAGTAACTTCTCCTATGGAAGCAGAACTGAAGGGTCTGCAAAAATGTGACCTCATTGGTGCTTGCAGATGCTACTGTGAATGTGAAATTACTCTAACTGCACTTCCTTGGGGGCTGCTAAAAGATTTCTGTAGCTTTGACTACTGTGATGTGATGTTTGGAATGACTCCTACTTTTATAACTGCATATTTAATTGCATATCTTATAGAGTGGAGGGTGCTACTGTGGAAGAACTTCTCCCTTCAAACGTATGTTACCTTGTTTTAGTTTTCTCTTTTATGGTTTCGTCATGCATATGTAATAGCAGCTCTTTCAGAATAACGTTACCATATTTAAAGCATGAGCTGAGTTTGCAATTTGATGTAACCTACATTGAGGCTTCTTCTCTGTTTCTAGGTACTGGAAATATTGTATCTTCTTACAGTGCCCAGGTTATCAGGCACTATAAAATATCCATCACTCATTCATACATCTAGTGTGGTATTTTCAGCCAACAAAAAATCTCAATTTCTAATTGCTGTAAATCACCATTTGTAGCAAAGTGGGACAGGGATTTTTTTTGAATGTAATCTAAGATGATCTGGTGATCTTTAGTCTCTTCAAGACAATTGCTTTTTGCTAGTAATTAGCATATAATTTATTACAATCACAAAACTTTGATACTTTCTGTCCTGTCACATAAGACCCAGCTGCTCCTGAGGTGCACGAGATAAGGTTGCCCCTGGAAGAAGAAGAATTCACTTGTTTTATACTCTCTGATATTTCAGTTTCATCCCCACATGATCTGATGGCTTTCTGTTATCACTTCTCATTTTCATAAAGTATTGCTCCTGCTGTTAATAGTAGTTGGATCACGTGGTAGCTGAGGTTTGAAGGTCACTCAGGAGGTCTCCAGTCCAACCTCCTGCTCAGAGCTGGGTCAGCTGTGAAATCAGACCGTGTTTCCAGCCTTTTCAAGAGTGCTGTGTCTTGAAAACCTTCCAAGGTGGAGACTGCACAGTGTTTCTGGGCAGCCTGTTCCAATGGGAGACTGTCCTCATGGGGAAAATATCTTTCCTTCTATCCAGTGAGATACTCTCCTTTTAACTTGTGTATTTTGCTTCTTGTCTTCCTTTTGTACCATGAAAAGGACCTGGTCTTGTTCAGCCTGGAGAGGAGAAGGCTTTAGAGGAACCTCCATGTACTTGCAGGAGGAGAGGGGAAGATAGGGACAAGATTTTAAATTGGTAGATACTCCCATAATTATTTTATCAGTGAATGTTGGTCTGGAGTTGTTCACACGTCGAGAAGTCTTTGAAAGAAGATGCTTCAAAGAGAAACGCTCTCGGTTCTGCCAGTTGGCATTGTGTGTGAATTTTAGGAATGATTCTGTCCTTTCTTCTCGTCTTTGACTTAGGGAATCCAGTGTGCAGTGCATGCCATCTTGCCTGGCCCATGACAGAATCTGCCTGTCACAGTCTTAGTCCTTTAGGCATCCCCAGTCCACTGGCAGCCTGCTAATAGATGCAGTGAGACCTGTTCTGCTCCAGGATTTCTAAACAGATAGAACAGGTTTTCCCCTAGATTGCTAACACTGCGTACACAAAAGTAGGAATGGTTTGTCTCCATTTTTGCATGTGCCTGAATTTTCTCTGCAAGAGCTGTCTCATGTTAACTTACTGCCTGAAGTTATACAAATTACTGCTGCAAATGGTTAACACTTAAGGAGATGGGGAAATTGCTGTTCAGACAGTACCTATCAGTCTGGAGAGCAAGTACACAAAAACTTGTTTCATTGTAAGGCAGAGTAGCACCCAAAGGCAAAGAACTGCATTGGTGCTCTTGAGCTATTTAATAACGTGGGGTTTGTTGGCTGTTTGTATTTTGGTTTTGTTTCTTGTTTGTTTTTAAGCTGCCAATAAATGCACATCTATTTGAGCTATTTTTCTAAAAAAAAAATCATTTGGGACTATGCTGTTATTTCCTTGTTGCATATCACTAGGCTTCTGCATTTTTTTCATAATCTTAAAAGAGAAATGAAAGCAGATTACAAATCAGGGCTGACTCTCTAATTTGCATTTCTAAATCTTACATGATCCTGTTCCCCCAGAATGGCAAATTACTTAGGTACCAACTTCAGACCTAAATTAAAGAAACCTCTGCTGTATTTTGCTTCTGAGCTGAATTAAAACATTTTATGGAAAGAATATCCTTTCCAGTCCTTTTAAAGGACTTGCTACATTTCTCATTTGTAGGTGTTTGTTTCCACTGCTAATGCCTCTTGTGCTGCATCCAAAGCACCCCTGTAGGTTTCACAAAAGCATAACAAACTCTTCACCAAAAATGTTTGTCTTCTGAATCTGGAGGCTTGTGAAAGTAAAGAGCAGGGAGGACAGAAAGAGGAGGATTTGAGATTTTATGGCAAATTATTTTCCAAGGGCTTCTCTTCCTGGAGCTATGCTTAGTAGCTAGACTATGATGCATTTTAACTTAAGATATGACTAAAAAAGAGGATTAAATCTTTTTTTAACAGCTATTTAAATTACAGCACTAGCTGTGTAAAAGCATGTGAAGAGCTTCACAACGCCAAAATGAATGTTGACCTAGCCTAGTAGCCTGATTCCACAAAACCCAGAGAAAATGTGTAAGTGAAAATAAACAAAATAATAGTGAGTGTTCAAAGATTTTGTTCTTTTTTCCTATAGCCTTTCCCAGATGTTTTCAAACTGTAACATGGTGACTTCCAAATCCGAAGTTGTACCTACATGTTTGTTTTAAATAGATTTTGTTGAATTTCTTTTCCACCGGGAAGAATTTGGCACATCTTTTTAGGCCTCATATATTGGGCTATTTTGAGAGAGAACTAGATATATTTTCATGATATTACTGTTTGCTGCTACATTATTATACCCTCCTGTACATTAATAGTACTGAGTTATTAGCATCATCCCACACATTCTGTGTTGATGCCAGCAGGATGAATGAGAAAAACATCTGCCTGGGAGGTAGAGACGTGGTTTTTGTATATGAATGCATAAACATGAAAATTCTGCACCTTCTGGTTTGAGCTCACACCAGAGAGCACAGGAGAGACTTGTGAATTTCTGCAGTTGGGAACTGGCCCTTGTGTAAATCCTGCAGGGGGAGGTTGGAAGGGATAAGGTGTCTGTCCACATCTGTGTTAATGAAGAAGAAAACTGGCAGAGCAGCTGCTTCCTCTGGGAGCAGAGCTACGGATGTTGTGACACCGGGATACACATGCTGTTATCTCCTCAGCATTCGTGAACTACTTTGTCATTCATTTAAGTCTGTGTTGCATTGCTTGAACTTAAATGCAGTACTGGGAGTATTTAAGGTGATGTTGATCCTTCCCATTTATTGTATTTTCCCAAGTGGCCTTTTTTTTTTTTTTCTTTTAAATATTGTAATTTTGTCCATTCAAGATGGATGGGGTTTGTTAAACCTGGCAAGTCCTGATGGCTGTGCAGCTCCATGGCATTGATGAGGAGCTACAGTACAGGGAAAAGACTGTTTAAAACAAACGAGGAGCAGTTCTTGAGCGTTTTTATATTCAGAGAGGTGCATCTACTTAACTTTCCCAGAACACATTGAGCTTTTGCTAAAAAAATTATTAAATATCCTAATAGGCTCAGGGGTCACAGTGATGCTCCTGTTGATACGATGGAGTTTTCTGGCAGACGACACCTCCATGGAAAAACAGGAATGTCAGCAGATGAAAGCAGCATTAACATCCTGACAGGTGCATGTTATAACGGGCATCTTTAGACAGAACTCACGTGCCCCTTAAGAAAGTTATTTTCTGCCACAATAACTTGAACTGGAAAAGTCTTGTCTTGAAAGGTACCTATGATAAATCAGGTCTTCCAGAGTTGCCTGCACAGCCTTTCAGAAAAACCCCAGTTGTCTGTCACTCAGTTCTGCCCAAAGTTTGCATTATTAAGAGCAAGATGGAAACAGAATTCCTTTTCCTCTTTAATTCCCTCCCGCTATCTTTTTAGGCATTTAAAAATATTGCATTTTATACCATAATAGAGAGTTAATCAGAAACCTGGCAGATAAATTCTCCAGCCAGTGAAGATGCTGCACAAACAGCAGAGCTGTGAGTATTTAGCAACATCACAGTAGCCTTGTTTCACATTTGCAATTAATACACGTCTGTGTTTGCATTTGTTATAGGACTCTTGACAGCACCAACATAACAAGAAAAACGAACAACCTGAGTAATAAATCTCTGGAGGCATTCAGCAAGTGCCATAGGGCTCATTAATCTTGATTATTCCCCATAATAGATAACTTCACAAATCATCTATTCTCCCCAATCATGCACGTAAAGATAATGTATATGTAATAGCCTCCCGTACTGTAAAACCCCAAATAGAATTTCATTTTTTAAATATAAGTCTTGACAAATGCAAGACAAATATTTATAGAAAAAGAATGGGTGTGAATAACAATGAACTGGACTGAAACAAGTCGGGCAGTGACTGTTGTGAAGAGATGGGGTTTGGGTTTGTTGGTTTGTGGGGGGGTTTCCCTTTATTTTATGATGTCTCTATTTGAATCAAGAAATTCATTTATTTATAGCCTGAAGTAGATGGGATTTTCTTCTTGAGAGTTTTGGCCTGGGTCTGCAGCTGCAGCCTTCATGCATGTCCTTAAGGAATGTAGACAGGGGAAAAATAGGAGCAGCTAAGAAATACCCTGAATTCCAAACAATTTAATATTAATAATTTATACTACTGATACCTTTCTTTTCTTGTATCTTCCCAAAGCCTTCCCTTGAAACCAGGGTTATCAAATAAAACCCTAGTTCTGATTTGACATGGTGTTCACCTGTTTACCAACTTTCCTCAACTACAACTTAAATATGCCAGCATAAGAGATCTGTGAAAATCATTGTATTTACAGTAAGACTGTATATGATCCTTCCAGTAAGAATAGCAGAGGTGCTCTAAGAGTTGCAGGCTGTGCTTCAGCTCACAAATACCATGATTACCTTAAAACTGATTGTTCAAACAACAGAAAATATAGGAGACATATTAAGTTTTTTTAAAAAATATACAAAATATTATGGTTTAAATGCAACCAGTTTTAAAGGATAAAGGATAAAGTAAAGGAGAAGCAAGTGGAGTGAGGAGGAAAATAAAAGATTTTTTTTTTCCCAGAAGTGGACCAGTACTTTTTATATCTTTGTAATTGTAGTAAGGTCTTAACCTGATGCTTAAGAGTGGGTTCTGCTGATTGAAGTTTCAGAAGTGTAAAGCTCTATTCACAGCTGAGCCTTCCTCTTATACAGTATAAAGCATAAGATTTGATTGCCCTCATCTTTGCCCACATACCCATTTGGCCACCTTTCTTCTCCCTCTCTCCCTCCCTCNGCACCAAAATAGCAGTTTTGTGTAGTGGAAAGGATTTTACAGAGTAACAACTGAACAGCTTTAGGGCGTGTTTCTTCTTCTTGTTCACTGTCCCTCCTCCACCCTTTGTACCAAGTACTCGGGATTTATTTCCTTAAAATTTATTAGAAAAGAGAGCATATGCATCATCTTTCAGAGCTGAAAAAAGAACAACCTGAAATTTGGCTCTACTTCTTTTTTCAAGATCTGCTGTGCATGTTACTTGAGCTGTTCTCTTTCTGTAATTATTTTGCAGGTGAATGCATAATGCCCATCTATAAAGTGTCACAGTCTTCTAGTAGCCTACACTGCGTGTTGTGTCTCTGTTCCTAAATACATACGTGTTAATCATATCCACAGGCAAAATACCTTCTGGCAAAGAGGTGAAGAACGGGTGTTGCCTCTTAACAAATTTTAGAAAGTGGAGGGAAAAAAAATGTTCACAATCATCTAAGTTCAAGTGGACGAAGGATCCTGTATGTTTGACTTTTGTGTTTAGACCTTTCTTCAGACTTCTGCAAAGAACTTTCTAAGACAATGTCAAAGAGAAGTGCATTTTGGCTTGAATTTTTTCCTTTATATCAGCACAATCTTTGTGTTTGAAATATAGTTTTGAATCAGGATAAATGAGTTGTATTCTTAACTGTCTGAGAAAAATTCAAGTAACTCCCTTAATCTCTCTTGGCCTCAGTTTCTCCCTATATAAAACTATACTTATAATGCTCCACCATCTTTGTAAAATGTTCCACAGTCTTCTGATGAAAGGAATTATTTTAAGTTCAAAGTGTTGCTCTTAGTGAAAGAATGATCTTGTTTGTTATTGAAAAAACACTTTATATAAACATCAAAGAGCTGTTTGTACCAAATGTTTAATATGCCATAAGGTGCTCCTGTGCCTCAATTAGCAGTATTTTCTCATTCATTTCTCCAGGAAAAGGAATGTGTTTGGTGATGTGGATGCCATGTGATACCATTCCATCAATGTCAATATGTGCAGCTAACTAAATGCAGCATTTGACATTGGCCATAATTTCCTATTCTGTATACAAATTAGCATAGCAATGGATGCAAAGTGATATGAAGTCACTTATAATCATTCTCCTTCCACTGCCCTGCCTGGCTGATTTCCCCAAAGAGCCAGGAGTGAGTGCTGGAGGGCAGCTGGAGCTTCGCAGGTCAGGTTGTGCCACTTGCAGTCACCTCCAGAAGTGGGAGTGTCTTTGTCTTTTGTTGAAGGAGACCATCAAAATATAGGGATTGTTTCTTTAGAAGTTAATGCAAAAGGCCACTTTTTCAGGTAAGAATTTGCACTTGTTGGCCACTTGCTTCTTCTGGATGTATGGAAGGGAACACCAAGATGCAAGAAGGTCGCCACAGTAGAATGCAAGGTGGACTTGATGCAACTTTCCCTCAGACAAGGGTTGAAAAGGAATGAACACTGCCAGTAACCAGTAACCATGGATAACATAGGTCCTGAAGGACAACATTTGTGTTGTTTAAACAGTCTCAGTCTGATGCTGTTGTCTTTTTTCATGAAAAAGCATTAGAAAGCCTTTTCTTTTCTTTCTCTTTTATGCAGATATGGCGATACAAAAGGTGATACTGACCCTTCTGGTTTAAACTGGGATTACTGGGCTTGAACTGGCAAAGAATAGAGTTAAGCAAGGCCAAAATATGAATACTGGGACATCTTTGCATCTCTTTAACTCATGATGAAGAGGACAGCACTGTATTAAGGCATTTTGAATTCAAGTATCCAAAGGGTTATAAGGAGAAACTGGTCCCCCTCCAGACCTTGCTAAAATGGGATTATAAATACAACCAAGTAAATGGCAAGGTTGCTGCTTGAAGGGATCATATCCATCTGTCAAGATTGTATCTACTATTGTAGGGAGGCAGCACTTAACAGCCCTTCCAGTGGTATCTCCTTTTACCTGAAAAATCATCTCCATAAGCACTTTGTCAGTGTTCCTGTGCTTTGTTCAGTGGGATTAAGTGACCAAAACCCTGTTCCCAGTGTAAACCAAAAAATACATTAGATGGTTATTTTTAAGTTGTTTGGAAACTTGACAAGTGAAAGCAGCTCTAAATACATCCAGATTCAAAACACGTTACCCTGAGTGTCTGAAATAGAAGTTGTAGTTGTGACAGACTCCCAGTGCTCACATCTCAGGTGCTTAAAAGATGAGAAACACATGTTTAAACTCAGATGCCCAATTTAGAAATAAGTTTATACAAGCTCTCAGTCTCTAGACTAGGACCTGTGTTACAGAAAAAAAAGTTTACATAATGCTGTTTCCATTATAAATGGAGGCTAATTTTCTCAAAAAGACTCTTAATACTGAGCAAACAAGTAAGTTTAGTACTAAAAACATTCTCAGTGCTTCATTGCCTTGGGTTTACAATATCATTTGCACGTCAAATTATATTTCATCTTATGATTTAGTAATGCCAGAAGAATAGATCTAATTCTCTGTCTCATGATACCCTTAAAGATGGAAGATTGCTTTCCATGGAGTGTAAAACTCAATTTGTAGTCATGTGTATAAAACATGACTTTATGGCAGATTAGCTTGCCGTAGATTTAGTTCTCTCTGACAGTGAACTGAAAAATATTAGCATTTCACTGAACACAATATTAATGGCAAGAAGAGAGTATTATTGTAATGTAGAAAGTAGAATGAGTTTTTTTTTTAAGTAGAGCAGAAGAAAATGTATTTGGAGATTTGCAAGGAGTTTGGGTAGAGTTGGTTTAACTTTTTTCTCTTCCTCAACCTTTTTCCCCCCTCCTTGTGAGTCATTTTGAAAAACAAAAGTATATTTGCAGTTGTCAGATTGACCTCTCAATGATTTTAAATAAGATAGCAACTATAGTACTGGAAGATGCCTTTGGATCATATGTTTTTCAAGTGACCGTAGTAAAATTTAGTTTGTATATATTTTTAAAGGCTGCTTTTGGTTTGCAACTGTCGTGCTTAGCAGTCAGGTGTGATGTTTGCTTTTTCCAGTGGAAGGAGAGAGTACAACAGAAGAACTGAGCGATCATTTCCGTGCAGTTCAATATCTGTAGTGCTGTGAAGGTGGTGTGATGCTGTGGTGATGGTGTCAGTTTGCTAAAGAAGGTGAAAATCAGCTCCTGGGCATGACGAGGCTGTCCCTTGGAGTATTGAGTACTTAGAAATGGGTCCCAGCCACTAAAACCATCACAGCCATGTGTTGCACTGAGGGTTTTAGTAGAAGCAAAAAAAAAAGAAAAAAAGGGTCGAAGGAAACCAAGTAGACACTATGATTAAAGAGTGATCAAGGGGGGAATGTTTTATGGAGAGTGCTCTGTGCTGTTCCATATCCTGCACTTGAATTTTTGCAGCCTATCTTGCATGTATCTGCCAGAGTGATCCAACATGTTCATACAGAGCCTGCTTTTATAATGTGACTGATAATAATGAAATTCTTTATGCCTCACTCAAAGCTAATATATTCAAGATACAAGTTACATAGGAGGGAGGAAAAAACACTGCAATGACTTAGCTGCAGTTGTAGAAAGGTTCCCCACGCTTCTGTTTTAACTGAATACTTTGTATTTATTAATTGCATTCATTTTAATTCCACAGTAAGTCAAATAACATTGTGTGAAAACAGCATAATTAAGCTTTGATATTTCTGTAAAAATAGTAACTGAATTCGATCTGCTTTTTATCTTTCAGGCTCTTCATTGTATCTATCCCTTATTCCTACAGTTGCCTCTTTTCTCATTTAGTTCTCTTTGATTAATAGGCAGTTGAGGTCTACCTCCTTTCTTGGGTCAGACACAAGCTCTGCTGTCTTTTAAAACACCTTTCAGTGTGATTACAGATCCTTTGTTTCTGTTGAGGAAAGCATTTAAGATGGTAAATTATGTGCTAAATTGTCCTATTCTTTACAGAATATTTTCCACATATTCCAAAGGTTGAAAATTAAGAGTGTGCTTGTTTTTAATTATGCACGCTTATATAAATTCATATTTTTCACTAAATTTCTTTCATTTTTAGCTACAGCTTGTACTGGGTGAGACTCAATCTTACAAATATGCAAATGATTATTTTTTCTTACCAGAACTGATCTTGTTGCCATTGCTTTTTGCAGTCTCCAGAGGACCTGGTTTGCGACTTAAACAACATACAGCAGCATGCACGCGTGGGACAGAGCGTGGTGTACAGTCAGAACAGGGTGCCTGGGGTGGGAAGAGAAACTGTTTGCAGCCCCCTGATGTTGACTGGTTTGTAACTGGGTTTTACTGGCTGAGTTCCCCCAGAGAAACCAGCTGTGGTGGTGGGGCCTCAGATGAGCAAAGTGAGTTGCACTAAGGTGGAGGGGAAGGCAGCAGGGGGGCACGACTCCTGTTTCCACAGCTGTCCTGCTGTGATGCTTGTTTTACAAGTTATCACAAAAGGTGTTTCTAATCTGAAGGAGATGGACTGTGATGTTCTTTTATCTCATGGAGGTCTTCTCTTTGGTGGTAGTACTGGAGAGCAAGTGGGTTCACTCTCAGTTACAGTCTATCTCCACTGAGAACTTGGTCCTAAAATTTTGTCCTTAAAACAGCCTCTTCTTTGCCAAACAGTAACAGTTTTTGTTTACCATTGCAAGGAGGCAGAAGTTAGAGAGAACAGAGGGACCTGTCTAGAGTGACTTTCCTCCCTCTGTGTATGTCCCCTGTCCAAGGCAGAGGTCAGGACTGCACGCAGCTTTTCCTCCAGAAAACCTAAGAAATAGAAGTTTGTTGAACAGTCTGGTATTTCACTTGTGCAGGGCTGAGCACATGCCCCACACAACCATCACACAGGATTGCAATGCTCACATGTGCCTGTGGTCACTGTCTGGCTCCACGACCCAAAGGCATCATCACAGCCTTCAAAACCCAGCCTGCTTGACACATCTGGCCTGGATGGGGGTTGTTGTCTCCCTCCTCATGCCTAGTGCAGTTTCTCCCTTTGCAGCACTGTCTTTTGTCACAATGGTAAAAATGCATTTTGAAAAAAAAACCAAAAAAAAAAGAAAAAAAGGGTCAAAAAGATACGTTTGCTATAAAAATCCCAAGGATGCCTTAGCCTTGAGGGGACCATAGTGATGCCAGTTGTTAACCCTCTCAAGAAAAGCATTTACTGAAATGTCAACATTTATTTTAAGCTGAACAGGCCAGGACAAGTACTAAGGGTTTCCTGTGGTTCAGCTGGCTTACTGACAAGTGCTCAAACTGTAACAGCCAAGCCCACATGAGGGCTGTAAATAGGCAGGTAGCCTTCAGAAAAAAAATCTTACTCCATTGCAGTGGCAATATCTGTATGTCTCAGCTTTCAGGAAATCCTGTCACCAAATAAGCTGCTCCACGTTTCACAGTTTACACAAAGATACACAGAAAAGGTGCTTTCACCTTGTGGGCTGTGCTCTGTGGTACAGGAAAAGAATACCAGAGATGGTTTGTCTGCCCACCCAAAGCAAGGAAATCACCCTTACCCACACAGTCCTATTAATAACAGCTTAGATGTTGTTACTGTGTGGTGACTCTTGGACATTGTCTCAGCAGTTTTTATTTTGCACGCGAGGATCAAATTTTTCAGGTGTAAGTATTTAGAAATAAATGCATGTGTGCATTTTTGAAGGACTCTCAACATGCCTGACAGAAGCACCTTTTGTCTGAACAGTTAATGAAATTTTGGCACTTATTTAAAGCCCTTACAGATCCCTTGAGGCTTTAAAGGTTTATTTGTAGAAATTTCAAGAGGCATTCCAAATACTTTATAAAAAAAAATACACACAGGCTCTAAATAGTTAACAAATGCACATCATTTACCTAAACAGTGTTTTTATAGATCTTTGCAAATATGACATTAATTAGGGAAAGTAACTAAAGCTGAAGTGCCACAGAATGTTAATCCTCAGCATCAGTAATTAGCTGTGGAGGAGAATTTTAAAAAATGTTTCCAGTTTATATCATTTTGTTTTGGAAGAAACATAAATATGTGGGTTGAATTATTAAGAAAACAAATGAGCCTGAAAAAACCCAACAAAAATAACAAACCTCTTAAGGAGTGGATGGGTGTATCTGTGCTGTTGCAATGAACCTTTGCAGGTCCATGGCTTTTCTGGCTCTGGGGTGGAAAACAAGCCTGAGGTAATCCTGAGCTATCCCCTTCCTTCTCCCTTTCCTCCCATGCCCATACAGGTGTGTGTGTGGCCTGTGCACCAGGTATGCTTGTATTTCCAAATTTCCCTGAGAACAGACAGTGCAGATTGCTATTTGTCAATAATTTGATTGTGTTTTTAACCAACCAGTAAAGGCAACTCTTTGGCTCTCTCCCTCCTGCATGCCCTGGTAATCGTTTTGTTTATCTGCACAATTTGACTCACCGCAGCAGGCAGTGGAAGGGCCGCCTGCATTGTTTGTCTTCTTAAATTGTTAAATTAAATGACTCAGAAGATTCAGGAAATTAATTTTTGCAGTCCAGATGTATGGTGAAAAAAGAAAGCTTTGAAGTGGAGATGTCAGTGTAGCCACTCTGAAATTCATGAATCAGACATCGTAAGATTTTCAGAGGCTTAAAAACTGAGAAATTTTTTAAATAGTTGCATCCTTTTTAGTTGCCTATTGATATCTGAACCTTAACAATTCATGTCACTCTGAGCTTTATTCAACTGCTGTTTTATATGAAAATGAAAGCCAAGATACCCATATAAATAAGACTCCAAGAATCAGGGCTTTTAAAATAAAGTGTAACATTGTTATTAGACTCATATTAAAATTGTGATAATAGCCAGTGTTACCTATTCTTTTCGCTCTCCTTTTTATTTTTTTTTTTTTTAGGATGATTAATTTAACAGCTACTATCAAAATAGCCATAAACAATTTAATAAACCTAGTAAAACTTCAGATACTTCTTTACTATGCATTCAAATAGGATTCTCAGCCTCTTGAGTCCTACTCTACACCCTTGAATGCTGCTAAGTAGTCCCATTAAAACAGCATTCTCATTTATGGTGATTGTAAAATAGGGGCAAGACACTGGTTTGGATTCTGTTTGAGAGGTATGTTTCCACAATAAATGCTAAAGAAAATGCAGAATTAAACTATACTCTCTGTGGATATCAAATGGTTCACTTTGACTTGTTGAGGTGTGTTAATATTGTCTCTGACTTTTTTATGTTAAGCTTGAATGTGTGTTAGCAAATGGTAAAAATGGATTTTCCTACCTAGAGGACAGTCAGAACTGTGGTGAAAGAATAGTTATGTCTTACTGAAATACCGTTAATTTTCTACAGGTTGATTTCTTTTAAGATTTAGTGTGTTTCATTAGTTGAGGATGTCCAAGAGTAAAAAGTTAATACAATAGTTTTATTGAATGCTTATGATTAAAGGCTTTGAAACTGTTTGAAAATAGTTTTTCAAGGGATTTGACAAAACTTTATACTTTGTATGGATTTTGGAAATTCAGGCCTTAAAGCCATTCCATTAGTTGAAATATGTTGTGCAGGTTCTCACTTACTTTGCCCTCATTTTTGTGGTACATATTTACAGTCAGTAACTCAAGCTGGGTGACAGCCCAGTGAAATGTGAACCTGTGGTTTTCTCCCTAGGTGTAAAAAAAGGTGAAGCTGTGAGCTTTGGTTTCTTGTTTGTTTGAATACACAGATGCAGGTATATCATTCAGAGATGCAGCAGGGCCATCTTTGTGACTGTAGAGCTATGTGAGAAATGCACAAAAAGTGTCTTGCAGACTGAATTTGTAAGGAGGCTTTTTTGGGGGCTGTGGGCAGAGATTAGTGGTGAAGCACAGGTGGACAGCACAGTGCACTGCTGCTACCTCCAAGGAGTCAGCTCAGTGATTCCTTTCTGGCACCTCTAGTGTTGCCCTTACATTTTTCAGGGCAGTTCTGCTTCAGCAGTGCAGCTGGAAAGCAGAGTTTGTGATCAGAGAGTACGGCAGAGACTTTCTGAATTAAAAAAGTCAGGAGTTGCTGAGTTCTTTGTCCTGTCTGATTGAGAAAGTAGATTTTCAGAGATGGATGCAGAGCAGCATTTGTGTCTCTGACAGACCCCCTTCTTCTCATACCAAATATGTTCTGCACAGTGACAAGCTGATTAAGAGCAATTTTTTAGAGAGAAAATAGACCTACATTAGATGTAGAAGAGAAAAATATTAGGCTCTTGTGTGAACATCCTTACACCAGTGGTTGTGCTCCAGTAATTAAATTCTGACAAACAGATGAACAAACAATCTCCAGGGGTAATGAGGCTCAGTCAATGAACCACAAGTGTTCACAAGTACTAACAATAAGAGAAAATCCAATTGAAACCCATGCATATGTGTTACTCAAAAAGCAAGTTAAGACCTAATTAAAGGGATTTCTGTTTTCCTCTCAATGCTTTGCATTTAGAAATAGAGTACATTCTCCACATTCCAGAGTTGAGGTGTTCTTAGATATAAGCATGAGAGAAGGTTTTGAACTCATTTATTTTAAAAAAAGGAAATTTAATAAATTCAGTGCCTCACTTGACCAGAAGTTATCACAAGCATTATGCGCTTCCTTAAAACAAATTTGAAAACCTGTAACCAGAGAAGTGAAATCCTTCACATTCAGTGTGCTCACCCTTTGCTTAGGGTGCATGAAATGCCAGCTCACGAAAATGTGGTTGTAGAAATTGAATACAGTTCCCTCCAACCTGCTTGGTGATAGCATATTTCACATGCTGAAATGTAAGTATCTCTTTCTGCTCTTGGGGAAAAATGATAACATATGCCATCACCTTAACTGTGCAATAAAGTAACTCAAATTGGACATGTCTGTAGAAAAGTGCTTTGTGTCATGTGATATAAATATCTACATTTTTTTAATGTCCTTTTTCTTATCACCCATGACAGAGGCCTGTCTCGCCACTGTCAGAATTGATTTTTTTTCCCTTTGAAGTATTGTTTCCTAGTTCTTCAAAATATTTTTTCCAGCAAAAAAAGATTGGCAAAACGACCATTTCATGTGACAAGTACAGATGGGGAGTTGACAATGAATACAATATCAACTTTGCTTTTTGCTTCAGCTTCTGGTCTGAGAGAGTTAATCCCATCAATGACAGTCACATTAGTTTTATTGATATTTTGTAATCTGTCTTTCCTTTCTCTCCCTGGTTCACTGCAATCTGCTCTTGGTCAGTGACCTGTCACACACTACTGGTATCTAATTGCTGCATATATTACTTTTTTCATTTGAAATTGTGCTTTTAAGGGACCACATGAAACATCTTGATGAACAGTGCCAATTGGTTCGATATAAATTATTTTCTCCCCTCTCTGCCTCAGTGGATCCCATATTTAAACTGTATTCATCAGGGTGCTCTTCAGCTGCTGTAAATGCTGAAAAATCACCGACAGGTTGATGTTTTCAGCTGTTTCTGAGCAGTGGACATTTTGGAGAGATTTGGAAATGCATCCATGTACACATGGAGGTCATGGTGGTTTGGAGTGACCCAACTGAGAGTGAGGTACCAGGTCCATGATGAACCTTTCTCACCAACAAGGAATCTGCTCCCTAATTTTGGAACCCATATATTTTATTTTTAAGTATTTTTCTTTATGGCAGTCAATGATGACAAGCTCCAAGGCCTTGAGCACAGTAAGGGAAAACCCTAATGACTCAAAAACACAAGAGCTGACCTGAAGTTGATTAGCAAAATGTTGATTGTTGTTCTAACATCCTACTCTGGGGTTTGGTTTCATACTTATGCTCTCTCTGTAAACAGGAAGAGTAACTTGAAAGCAAAGGGAGGCTGTGAGGAGGTTGGTCTGTGTGCACAGTGGCACGTAGGACTTGTGCTTAACTGGGGCAAAGAAAGGGTTTGGTCTTTTTGTTTCCTTTTTTTTTCCTTTTTCTTTTTTTTTTTTTTTTCCCATTTAAATCTACATCTGTGTGCCAAAATGAAATGCCTGTCTTGTAAGGTGGAAGGCAGGAAAGTTTCTATCAGTCCTCTTGAAGGTGCAGCCACAACGGACTTCACACCTCAGGAGCTTTAGTGTCATTCTCTTGGTTAGGGTGGCACTGCCTTGGCAGAAATCACAGGCTCAGGGACAGTGACCAAGGCACTGATGTTTCCTCTACTGGCATTTAAAGATGAACAACAGGATAGAAAAGCAAATGTAAGAGTTTTCTTCTCAGATATGACATTTTCTTTCTTTTTCTCCATATTAGATATTTTTTATCTAGAAAGGGAAGAAAAGCAAGCAGGGTAATTTTTATCACTACTCAATTGCATATTTAACTTTTACTATTTATTTTAGTATTTTAGTATTTGCTGATGATATACTGATATGGCCACTGCTGATGTATTTTATATCCAGAATACAGTGCTATCTATATTATGAGGTTTAAATACATCATGGGATATGAGTACAGCAGAAGAACAGAGAGGATGAATTGGTAAGGCACAGAAATTTCAGAATTGCCGAAATCATTTAAGAATCTAGTGTTCATTGATCCAGTCACTTAAAATTTCATTTTACCCTGAGGCTTTCTGCAGCATGGAACCTTGACATAAAAGTAATTTTATTTATAACTAGTAATAAAGGCCTAAAAATATGGCAAATTTAATTTGTGCATTTTAGTAAAAATATATTTTAAATGAGTGAATTTGAGTGACTTGTAAACTTGGCAATAGGTATCTTTGGAATAAACTATAGTAAGTATAGCTGGATGAAGGTCATATTTCAGCCATATAAAAATTGGCCTTTAATTACTATTATTTGCTGTTGTGGTGGTGTTCATAAAAAAAAAACCTCAAACCCTTCATTAAATGTTAAGTAAGCCTCAAAAATTCCCTTGTGCAGTTCTGTAATAATTTTTCATATTCTTCTGTTGTGGCACAGAGAAGTGAAATAATTTTCCTTCTACAAGAGCCAGAAATAGAACAAAAATTCCCAGCAACCACTTTATTGCCTCTCTTTGTGTTCATCAGTTAAAACAGGATCACTTTATTTGTATATTTATGTTTTAAGTTTCTTCTGAACTGTTTGCAGTCTAGGGATGGACTATTTTATCTGGTGCATGAGTGGGTATTTCATGGTCTGTAGAGTTCTTCTTACCCTTTCACTTACTTATATTTCCTTTTGACTGTGCACCTTTTCTGCCACTCCTTCACCCAGAAGATGTTTCTAACCATAAACAAGGTCATCGTGTTTTGTCCTCCTGACCTATGCACAGGGCTGCCATGCAATTAATATATTAATTTTGCAGAATTAACTTTTAAAAAGATAAGTATTTTTATGACTTCTCCCCACTATGAAGGAAATCCTCACCTTATACCTTTTTATCTTCTGTTGGAGAAAGCAGCCCAGACATCTTACTTTCTGAGGTCAATGTGCTAGTGCTAAATGCACAGCTTTGGACAGATAAAGGAGAATTTCGACTGTAACTGAGAGGTTGTTTTTGTGCACACAGGTGTCTCCATCCTACTCGTCTGTGCACGCTGGCCCGTGGGCACACGCTCTTCTCCCCTCCCATCCTCCCACCACATTCTTCCCTTGAAGAGCTCTCTGCAGCTGAGAAATTAAACCTCTTTGCATATCCTGCTCCAATCAGTCCCGTTACCATTAAACCATTGCTGTGGGATCCCTAAATGAACTAACTTGTGTACAGTATGCAGTTTTCCCCGCTTCTTGCTAACGCAGTCCCTGTTTGTGGGGATTTTTTGTGTCGTGAAGGCACAGCCAAGAAAGAAAAACTTCTCTCCCACAGCACAAGAACAAAGCGCTGTTTCCACTCTGACTGAAATTATTTTTCTTGAGATGGTCCTACAGGGACCAAAGCCATTCTGCCATTACCCCTTAGTGCTACTTTATGTGGGATTTATAATGAAATTGCTTTGACAATTTGGATAATGATGGAACAATGCAATAATTGATGAAACATTTTGGGGTAGAATGATTTCCTTTGGGAGACATCAACTTCTGCATTAAAATTGTAGTCCTAATGTAATACACTGAACCTTTAAATAATAATAATTAAAAAAAAATAAAATAGTCTTTGACTGCTTCACTTAGTGTCTCTCACAGATTTTAGTTTCTGGTGGTTCTTAAAGTAAGATTGAAAAGGTCTGTGGAGCAGTAAAACCCACATAGCTCAAGGATTCTGTCTCTGATAATCAAATAATCAAGGAATTACCCTGTTGGTAATAGTTCCAAGATAGACAGGAGTAACAGTTTGCAGTAATTTTCACTAGGTTGAGTAAATAAGCTAGTGAGAAGTGTTATGTTACAGTAACAGACAGGAGAGAGTTTTATTGTGGTTTTTAATAATTTCCCTCAATTTTTAAATTTAAAACTTATTCCCTAAGTCAGTAATATATTTTACAATGTCTATATATTTTTTATTGTCCATCTAATGCTTTTTTATTTAAAGATCTTGGAGCATTTAACTTCAGTTACTTTATTAATGAGTAATCTCACAGAGCATTTAATGTAGATCAGAGAATTAAATTTACTACTTCTGAAATATGGTTTCATTGATTTGTAAATCCAAAGTGATTAACCAGAGTAGCCTGTACTTCATATTTGCACACAGGAAAAGTGAAATTTAGAGATGTGATCCATATACACTACATACATTAAACCTTCTCTGAGTACTCAGCATTGTTTAGCAGAACAGTCAATCTCCTTCAGACATAGGACTGTTTGCATGGCTGGATTTTTGTCATGGTAATTTCCAACATTTAAATGCTTTAAGGTAAAGCAGTCAGATCACTTGCTAAGAAAAACTCTTCAGAGAAAAATTCTTAGAGCTGAGCTGTGAATTCCTGGAAAGGGAAGCTGAATCCTTGAAAGCACACCTCCACAGCTCCTCGGGCACTGCGCAGGGTAGATTTATCTATTTACTATTTACTAATCACTATTATCTATTTACTAGTCAGAGTAGTTTTGCCGCAAATGCGTTAAGAAAACTGAACTTCATCTGTATCTCTGGCAATTGTAAAAGAGATGTTGAGTTAAAACATGTGACATGACGCCAAACAGATATGTTAAAAATTGTGCTTAAAGGTTAATATAATAAAAGTGTCGTTTATGTGAGAGTGATAGAAATATTGATCATAAAAATAAATAGTGGCCCAGAAATTCAGCTGAGAAGTGGGGGGGAGGGGGGGAGAGGGGGTGAAACTAGTTGATATATGAAGAATTTGAGTTGTGACACTAAGATCAATGGCTGTATTTTCACCCAGTGAAGCATGAGAGCTTCAGATAAGGGCAGTTAGTCAGTGAAATACTGACTGACATACCCTTTTACTGTTGGCATTTGGTCTCCAATATTGATCTTGGCTGTCACTGCCAACAAAGTGTACTGAGGCTGTATTTCAGTTCAGATAATGTTGCGTTCAGTGTTTTATGAATGATTTCTAAAGGCAGAGTGTCTAAGGAGTTAATTCGAGCACCCGCCCTCTTTTATTTGATTTGTTTTTTTCACAGTGCTACAATCCATTATAAACTTTTGCCAATCAGTCAGAAGGCATATAAACCACTGCAATCCACACAGATTCTTTGAATCCAGAGATTTCTCTGCTAAGAAACAGTATTCTGTAAACAACAATTACATTGTTCTTTGACTGTCAGTGCTGGAAACACCATTCCTGAGTGTGCAGAGGATAGCAACTAAAGTGATTAAAGAACAAATCTTTAAGGAGAAAATCATTATTTCTTGTGTCAGTTTGGGGGAGATGGAAGACTTAAATTCAGAGGTTTTGAAAATAATAGTGATGTTACAGCAAAACACGTTTACTGAGAGACATGAATCAAAAGTTTTGACATTTTATTTTCCTTTACCTTTTTCTGCTGACTCCAGCTGAAAATCATCTGTGAACAAGTTCTTTGGTTCTGTTCTTCTAAAATTAACAGTTGGAGCTTGAGTCTCAGAAAGGCTGAGAGAATTCTGTGCTTGCTTCCAAGGTGGCTCAAGCAAAGCTGGACCCAGGGTCCAGCTCTTCCTCCACTGCAATCAGACACTTTTGCGTGTTATGAGTTACTTGCTGGCTGCTTCAAAGAGACAGAAGGCTTTATCTAGCAAAGAGAAGCACAACCCAAACCAAACCATTTTTCTGCCTTTCTCAGAGCATCATCCACAGATTTGTAACTTCTAATTCATTTTTCTTATGTTTGGTCATACCTGCAGGATTCCCTATAGTTATCATAGGCAGCAGACCCAGGATAGTTTTTATTGTAGCCTGGCAAACCTTGAACTTCAAGAGATGGAAAGTCAAGGAAAGAAAGTAGAGCCCAAGCAATGGATTCCCTGACTGCTGAGAGTGCCTGTTCTTGGGTAGACAGGAGGGGAAGAGGTGGCACTGTCTATGCTGTGACTTTGTTTTTGTGGAGAAACAGTTAGTTAGGTAAAGTTATGTCGTTGACCCAAGACAGCTTATGTCAGTCTTAGCCTTTGACCTCTTAATTCAAGTTCATTTGCTTTCTTATAGCCAAATAACTCTGGGATAATCCTAGCCAGCAAAAGAAACATCACAAGAATGAGTAATGAACTTAGAGGCTGGAGACCTGGGAGCAGTGTCAGGAGCAAACTGGAAAATTGCATCAAGTTTTAAGAATTAGAGCTTGTCACAACAGTAGTTTAAGAACATAACAGTTAACACGGTGTATTTGCATGCAAAGTTCTGTAGCAGAAGGGAATAATACTGGAAATAGCTTAATCCAACAATGCTGCATCCCAATTCCAGTAATGAGGCTGTGGTTAAACCACTGGGAGCTGCCAGCCAGCCAATGTCACTTGTTTCTCAGTATCAAATTAGAAAAAACCTTTTGTCTGAAAATACAAATTCAATATTGTTTTTACCTCTTTGCTTCAGATTTTGTTTTATACACCCCATAAAACTGTGTGCTGAGTACCAGATAGGGCCATCACTGCTGGTGCATTTTTTGCTGAAGTTCTGTCCACTGCACTGGATGCAAAGACTACCTGTGGTTTGGGTTATGACTGGATGTTTCTCTGATGGGATATTTGAAGTTATGACAGTGCTTCATCTTCTTTCAAACCCGAGGTTATACTGTACAGAGCAAGTCTAGAGATGCTGAAAGTTCTAAAAGCATAGATAATGAGCATTTTAATTAAGCAGAGTGAGGAACCACAGCTGAGATACGGATGTACAATATTACTGGACAGATCCTTCTCAGATTGGATTGCAGTGGTGCTTCATCTTACTGTGGTTTTTCCTAGGGTTCCTGAGGGTACTGTGACCACCTTTTAGCTCAAATATGGTGAATTAATATTGTCAAGAATGTAATACAAGAATGTATTTTGTAGAGAAGCAGCAATTCTAGACGTTGGATGAAGCCAGCTGATGTTATTTTTGCATTCTTACCTCAGGGAAGAGAATAAGAAGGTTAAAATTGGAAATTATGATGCTTTACTCATTAAGGCTTTTACAGCTGAAAATGAATATGGGGTTAGAAGGGATGCCGTCTGGACCATCAGAAGCAGTTCTTAGCACTTTGAGATTTCACCTTTTTACTGAAAGGGGAAATCATTTATGCATGTTATTAGTTGCTTCCTAGAAGACAAGGTATTTTTCTGCAGTAAGCTTGAAAAATGAGACTTTTTCAAACTTTTTGTTTCAGTCAATCGGCTTTGATTTTTAAATCATGAAATTGCTTAGATGTGGGAGAGCAAATCTAAACACCTGTGAAATACATCTGCTGATGGCAGCCAGCGACACACAGTGAGTTCAGTACTGAGCTAATGCTGCTCTGTTGTGAGCCCAAGTCAGTCAGGATCTGATGATTGTCTGTTTAAAGCAAGCCTTCCAAAAAATCTGAATTTCATGTTCAAAAAACATGTTTTCCTTTTTTCATGATGAGTTTCGAGGGCTGAGTTCTTTCAAGCAACAGCTTTCTGGCTTCCTGGAAAATTGACAAGAAAACCTCTGGGTTCTTAGTGTCCTATCGTGTCTGCATCCTGCTCTTACCAGTGGTCCTCTGCTGTCCCTCTGGTCCCTTGCTGTGACTGCTCTTGCCACCATGGCTTGAAGCATCTCTCCTGAGCATGCCCTTCCCCAAGGGAGCCGTGTCTCCCTGTTCACAGGAGCACAGCAGCAGCCTCAGAGCACAAATGTAGCCTGGTTTAGACATTGCCACTCTCATGTGCTGGGAATTGGCCTCCTTGGTTCCCTGAACATGTCAGGGACTTCTGTTCCAGCCCCACCCAGTGCAACACCCAGGTTCTCTGTAGCCAATGATCACCTTTGGACTTGACTCCTTTCTCTTTCTTCTTGGGTGAGATCTGGGGGGTTCACAGCAGTCTGCAAAGCCCATAAATCATTGGAACCCCATTACCACAGATTAGAAAGGTTTTCTCAAGTAGTAATTTCTGTTTTCAGAGATAAAAAAGGGGAACAAGGGGGAACATATGGGACTTTGGTGTATTTGTTGCTTTTGCAGTTAAGGGCCCTCTGCAAATGTTCTCTTCAACACTTTTCAAGGATTTGGTGCAGCAAGGTGTGCCTTGGACTTAGTTTCATTTTCCCTCAATCCATCTCTGTCATAATTTAGAATAGAACAAAGGTGGTCAGGGGTGAATGGGAACAGACATTAAAAAAGAGAAAAGGTACAGCACACTTCAGGAGCATTTTATGATGATATGATCAAACAACCTAATATACTACTACTGACCTTAACATGATGACAATTTAAGAGCGTTAATGATCTGTATCAGCATCTTCATCTGCTTACAGAAAAAAAAGGCAGAATTAACAAAGCTTGTTACAGGCTGACTTCTTCTCTGATTTCACTTTATTTTGATATTCTATGTATCCTGTCCACTATTACTGTTCGCTGTAGCACCATCATCTTACCAGCTCCACTTAAACTGCATTAAATATTGCACTAAAAAGAGCAATGCTATTCAGGGTTGGGAGTGATTTGAGGGTTGTTTGCAGTATCTTAGTGAGATCAAGCTTGTACTGTAACCGTGTCTAATGACCTCTTATTTCATAATTAAGAACCTGCTAAATATATATGTATATACATTTGTAACATATATGTGTTTGTGTATATATATACACATTTATGCATGTCCATAAACATGCAAAAGCAGAGTTCTCCATGTCTGCCTTTCTAAGTGGCATCTCAGGGCATATCACTGAGTTCATAACCCATCATTTCTTTTCTCCTAGGCACTGTAAAATTCATTAAGCTAAGTAAAATGGCAAATTACTGGAGTATATAGAAGCATGCTTGTTTGATTTTTGGGCTCTTGTCCACGCTGCTTACCGAGCAACACTGCCTCATATAAGGATCGTGATTTCTAAAGACTCTAATACTGCAAGTCATATTATGTGTGTGTATTAGAGTGTAGCAAAAAGCCTTTGTTCATTCTAACTGCAGTGGAGCTGACTTAATGCCCTGTTGTGCAGCTGTTCTCTAACTACTACTCACTCCAGTATTTCTTCTACAAGAACCAGTTTTGTCCATCCTACGTGTTTGATCAGGAGTGTTTACAGCAATGGCCTTTGAGGTTTTTCTAGCCTGTGACCAGTGTAATGAAACAACTGGATAGTTGCTAGTGTAGAAAGCTGAGGAATGTTTTCTGGCAGTGATTTACGTTGGGGTTTGATAGGCTGGAGTATCTGTACAAATCAGGTGTTCAGAGCACAGGAGCATTCATGAGTTTACTCCTTGCGTCTCGTGCTCCCTTGTTGCAACTAAGGAGGTGTCAAATCATTTCTTTAAGGGCTTAGGGAATGAGACTCAAAGGACTCAGCTTCAAAAGAGCCTGTCATCTGTTAGTTTGCATTTAGTGAACTAAATGAGCAACCTAGTGTTGCAGGCCATTTGACATCCAGCAGACTCCATTGATTTTGATAGCTAATTGGGAGCTGACCATGTTGGCTCTAGCTTGGGTTGGGTGTGCTTAACACCACAGAAAACCCACTCCAGGATCTCTTGTTTTGCCAATGCAGTTTGTTGGTACGCATGTCAGGGCTCCTGGCAGGCTCCTAGGCTTTGCACGTCATCCTGCTCACCATCAGTCTGCTCTGCAGGTAGTCCTTGCTCAGTAGCTGATAGAAGAGGCTAAAGGTGAAAAAATATGCTTAGACCTTCTCCTCCTCCCTTCCCATATGCTCAGAAAGGGTAAGTATAAGCAGCTGCCAAGGAGTCCATCATTTGTCCTGGTTTGAAACCTATAAATAACCAGATCATTAAAGGTGTCACTTGCAAAATGCCTTTGTCACAGAAGCTATTTATGGTGTGGGCTTTGGCTCTGCACAGTTTTCTAGGACTGCCAGAAGCAATGTTAATCTACCTGAGCAGTAAGGCTGGCAGAGCTGGTAGTGATTTTCTCTTCTCCTTTGCATTATAATAAATTCATTTTGGTGCAAAGGAGAGCAAAATCTGGCCTCTTATTTTATAACCAAATAAGAAACAAAAACATCCAATGACCAGCAAAATTTTCAGAAAATTATTTTAGAAAGGGAAGTAAAAATACTCCCATAATCTTTAGTGCTCTTCAAGGGAAAGTAAGGAAATGCACTTTTTATTTTAAAAATTTCACTGAGTTGCTGCTTACTATCTGGGGAACCAAGAATGCCACAGCCCAATGTCGAATATTTGTGCTTTAAATGATTTGTAATGAAAAGATACAGGGACAGAGTGTTTTGTGGTTACAAGGCTATTAAGATACTCAGCAGACCCAGATTAATTTCAGTCCTTTGCCTCAGATCTACGTTATTATCGTGGCCAGGTTACTCAGTTGATAAAGAGAGAATTATGCACAGCTATCTGTAAGGGTGTCACAGAATGAATTGGGTCAAGGGAGACCTTTAAGATGCTCTAGTTTCAAACATAAAGGGACACCTTCCACTAGACCAGGTTGATCCAAGCCCCATCCAACCCGGCCTTGAACACACCTGGGGATGGGGAACCCACAGGTCATCTGGGCAATATATTCCAGTGCCTCACCACCCTCACAGTAAAGAATTTCTTCCTGTTGTCCAATCCAAACCTACTTAATTCAATTTAAAGCCATTACCCCTTGTTCTGTCACTAGAAGGCTTTGTCAAAATCCCCTCTCTAGCTTTACTGTAGGCTCCCTTTAAGTGCTGGAAGGCAGTCTAAAGTCTCCCAGAGCCTTCTCTTCTCCAATCTGAAGAATCCAAACTCTCTCAGCCTTTCTCCATAGCAGAGGTTCTCCATCCCTCTGAGTATCTTCACGGCCTCCTCTTGACTTGCTCAAGCAGGTCCCTGTCCTTTCAATGCAGCTCAGGGCACATTTGGCTTTCAGGGCTGTGAGTGTACATTGATGGGTCATGTTGAGCTTCTTGTCCACCAACAACCCCCACATCTTCTCTCCAGGACTGCTCTTGAATCATTCTCTGCCCAGCCTTTTCTTGGGATTGGGATTGCCCTGACTCACATGCAGGACCTTGTACTTGGCTTTGTTAAACTGTGTGAGATTTACATGGGCAAAACCTGTCCAGGTCTATCTGGATGTTCTCCCTTCCCTCCAGCTTGTCAACCACACCACACAGTTCTGTGTCTGCAGCAAACTTGCTGAGGCTGCACTCAGTCCACTGTCCATGTCATCAAACAAGGTGGTTGTCACAATTCTGACACCTGAGAAATGCCACTCGTTGCTGGTCCCCATTCAGATGTCAGGGTGTTGACTGCCACTCTTTGAGTGCCACCATCCAGCCTGTTCCTTATCTGCTGAGTGGCCCATCCATCTAACCCAGCTTAGAGATGAGGATGTTGTGTGGAACAGTGTCAAATGCTTTACACAACTCCAGGTGGATGACATCAGTTGCTCCACTCTTTTCAGCAATGCAGTTTTTTAAGGATGGTGTTTCCATTCATGAAGGCCCAAAATATGCTGGAATCTTTCATTTTGCACTAGAAAGATTACAGATTAGGTGCTATTATTATTTCCTTAGCTTTTTCTGTAGTTCTAGCATTAACTGCAAGCAACATGATCTGATTTCAGATCAGCAAGGGTCTCTTCCATTAACCAAAGTCATTTAAATCATGAAGATTTTCTCTTTATTAAAAACACAGAAATCAAATCAATTATTACTGAAAAAATGCTTTGCTAATCATGTTAGGAGAGACTCTACCCATTCCATTGTTTCAGTGATGCATTGAATATGACAGGCCAGCTTGACTGAAGGCAGCCAGTGTGTATATATATAAATATAAATATATATATGAGAGAGTGTGTGTGTGTGTGTGTAGCACAGCTGATGCTCGCTGAAAGCTTTTGTGTGGTGAACCGTAACATTAATAGTGAAACCAAGGTTTGCTAGCTGACAGACATCTGTCAGATGGCCATCCCTCCTCCCCACCCTCCCTGGCACATTTGTGCACTCACACACACATGGACATAGCTCGTCTGCTGATTTCTGGCAAATCCTATGGATACTTGCAATCTCTGCTCTCAAGACATTTGCCAGCCAGCCTCTCATAATGTCTCATGTACGTTCCTGCAGGCTGAAAAAAAAATAAGTAAGAAGAATTACAGATGATTCAATTAAACTGATATTGTTCACAACAAAAATGAGAGCAAATGCAATTTGGGTCCTGTTCATGTGACTTAATTATCTCTTACCTCCCCACTCCACCCCCTTTTTTAGAATTTAAAAACAATTATGATATAATTGCCAATCTGGAGATCCCTAGATATGCAGTAAATACGCTTTGTCTCACTGAATGCTCTTTTTCCTGATTCAGAAATGGGACCTTATTAAAAATGCACACACACAAACACAAAAAAAAAAAATCACATAAAGTCACCAAATGACCTTCAGGAAATAAAATTCTGTAATGCTGTATACCCAGGAAAGACATACCCATATATTAAGTGTGTGAATCTGCTAAAGTCATTGAAGATAATTAGCTGTGTGCATTTATAAGATGCACACACTTTCAGCACTCGAGGCAAATCCCTAGAAGTCAATTGAGACCTTCTCTGATAGAGGCGTGGAGGTGCGTTTGAAGACCAAACATGCCTTTTTTGCCTGAATTAGTAACGTTTCAAAATTTACTAACAGCTTTTTAATGTGTAATCAGCTTGACTTAATGGGGAAGAAAAAAATCGCGATCATTAGGAAGCCCATACTGAGTGTATATACTCATGTGGTGGGAAAGTGCCTCGCAGTATACAGTAGTTTGGAGTAAGTAGGATCCATTACCCATATCTGATGAAGGGCTGTCAGATATGAAGCAAATTTAGAGACCTGCTTGTCCCTTCAGCTATTCATCACTGCTGAGTAGCTCTAGCGGCAGCCGGTGGTATTTTTGGAGAGGAGAATGATACGGAATTTCTCCGTGTGCCGAACATTAGCTGATCCCATTACTCAGAGCTACTCGGAAAGTCACAGCTGACACATCAGCTTGGTGGCAAAGAAGAGTGATTGGCTCACAAGGGAAAACACAGAGGAGACATCTAAGGAGGGTACGTTTGTGGGGACATTGCCATGTTGAGACTTTTGTCAGCTGAGGTCCTGTGTTACTTGGAGTCAGCGGGAAAATGCAAATATAATTTTTGGAAGGTACATTTTCTCAGGATTCTGTGCAATTTTGTCTAGGTATGTTGTCACATAATACATGCAATATTTTGAATAATAAGAATAATAACTCATTGTTAGTTCTTTAAAGCATCCAGCAGCTGAAAATAAGGTTTGTCCTGAGCTTCAGGATGTTTTCAAAATAATGTGGGCAGCTGACTACGAACAAGCTATTTTGCAAACAACCAAAGTCATCTGTATTATTATTTCATCAAAGAAAATCCATTTAGTTTAATGCTCATTTGACTTGCTTCTCTTTAAGACCTCCAAATCCTAATAATGTGTCGAACACACTCCAGAATGTCAAAATAGTAAATTGTATGTAATTTTCTTTGACAGTAAGTGGATGAGTCCTTGCCAGAATTGTTCCTCTTTACACCCGGTGTGAAGTCATTGCTTTTTGTCTGTCAAGTGATATTTGACTTTTTAAAACCTACTAACAAGAGCACCGCTGACCTTCTCATATCAAATTCAGCTCAGTGGGGCTGTGGGGAGTGGGGAGAAGTGGCCAGCAGTCAGTGGCCTTCTGCCTGTTCTGCTGCAGCCCCAGCTCCACGCCATCAAGAACCAAGGGTGGGCACATGTGCCAAACATTTAAAAGCTGGACAATTCTTTAAAGAATGTCCTTTTTTTTTGAATAGCTTTAGTACTCACCCCCAAGCGCTGCGATACTGAACTTCCAAAGCTTTGGGCTTAAAATGAATAGCATTCATCTTCGCTTCTGGTTCTGATCTTGTAAAAGCTAACTCATGCATGCACAACATGATAGACCATGTTACGCCTCAGAGCCTTTTTCAGAGCTATCATCTAATACATTTTTTATAAGCCAGAGCACATTCATAGAATTCTGCCTCAAAAGGCATTCGGCTTTAATGGCTGCACTGAAATGTCTAGGCTGGCTACTTGTGCTGTTTGAAACAAAAGGGTAGTGAAAACGTTGACATTTTTTATAGTAGCCTTTAAATTTCAGGGCTCTTTTTATTAAAGGTATGTTGTTTACAAGTAGAAGAATGTCTAGAGAAAAGCTTCTTTCTCCTAGTCCTAAATAAAAAGGGTCAGAATTTTGGCAGCCAATAAGGTGTCCGCTCTTTGTGGAAGTGGTTGTTTGAGTGTATTTTGTACCACATACACGCACATGTCTACGTGCATCTACAGAGGCTGATCTCGGAACAGGTTAGATTAGGAAAATATTAGGAGGCAGATTTCAGTGTCAGTCCTGTGACTTAGCTGCTAACAACAGAAGGGAAGAGCAAAAATAATTCATGGGTATAATTTTGTAACGTGTCAAAGTTGCATGCAACAAAAAAATCAAAAAAAAGCCCACCAAAATTTCAGTTAATTAAGGAATGCTTGAAAATTTATATTTACCCTTATTGAATCTATCCCAGTAGATGGACAAGTTTGCAGTCTCACTGAGAAATTGGTTTTCTCAAGAAAATTGGTAATCTGAGGTAAACAACAATGCTCTTGAATTTTTCTAGTTCTCTGCAGGCAGGAGTGCATTCATTCGACTTGCTCCAATACATTTTGAAGATTATTTCCTTCTGTATCAGAAATTTGATTTAGCAGCTAGAGTTATTCTTGTGTTGGTATGTAACTGGATGGTTTGTTTGTCTTTAAAACTGGGAGAACATTTGTAGTGGTAGAAAAATTGAAATTTTACCTCCTAATGCTTTCTTAGAGTCCCAAGATAAAAATTCTGTCAAAGTATTTTAGTAAATGCTTTTTCCTTTTTTAAAGACACTTCTGAAAGTCTTCAAGATGAATATTCTGTGAACTACTGGTTATGAGTGACTCATTTTAAAATCCAAGTTTGCCTCTGTGCTTGCACTTTGAAAATTTACAGAGATGGAGAGTGTGTCAGAATCTGGGCCTTTGATTCACATCTGCATAAGGGATAGAGAGTGTCTTCTGCTTTGTCTTGAGAAGAATAATTTGTCTTGATCTTATTGTCCTGAAGTGACTTTGAAATAATAGAGTCTGTGTATTTCTGAGTCAAAGTATAGGCTAAGACAAGATAATTGAATAGTATCTTTTGTGTGTGAGGTATTTGGTCAGAAAACTTGACCAGATTTTATAATACTTAATTGTCTAGAGCTGTGTACAAGCTTCCACACTTTGCTTTGGTTTGGCATCTTGTTGCCCAAAAAGTTGTTGACAGTCTGTTCTCTGGAAGTGTCCAAGGCCAGGTTGGATGGGGCTCTGAGCAACCTGGTCTAGTGAAAGGTGTCCCTGTCCATGGCAGGGGTGTTGGAACAAGATGATCTTTAAAGGTCCCTTGCAAACTAAATGGTTCTGTGGTCTTCTGCCCTTGATCTCATCATATGGACATTTAGGTATTGTGCTTATGGGTTTACTTTGATTCTAACAATGATTGCAAGCACTCCAACTTTCTGTGCATGTATGTCTTTCCACGGGACTTAAATATCATTTTCCTTGCAGGAAAAGCTCTGTGGGAGGGTCTGACTGGAGAGAAAGTTGCACAGGAGTCAGTTTTGCACCCTAGGTTGTCTTAAAAGTGTAGCCAACACATTAGGAAAAGGGATAGTTTCTCCATTTGATACCTGTGAATCCACATCTATACACTGTGTCCAGTTTTGAGCTCCCCAGGACAAGACACTGTACAAGGCCTGCTGGGAGGAGTTTGGTGGAGGGACCAAGATAACAATAACAGGGATCTGGAATACAGGATGTAGAAGGAGTACCTCAAAGAGCTGCCTTATCCTGGCAGAGAAAGGGAAAGGGAAATCCTAAAGGTGTTCTAAACTACTTATTGACAGGTTACAAATACAACAGAGCAAGACACTTTTTTTCCCCCCAGAAGTGCACAGAATACCTAGGACAAGAGGCAACAGGCACCAGGTGTTAGCACAGAGAGGCAAATTTTGATACAAGAAAATATTTTCACCATGGTGCAGTCAAACACTGTAACAGGAACCCAGAGGGACTGACTGTCCTTGGAGATACTGAAATGTCTGCACAGCCCTGAGCAACCTGATCTAGTTGGTCCTGCTGTGAGGCTGACTTGACCAGGTGACCTCAAGATGTCCCTTCCAACCAAAATTACCCTGTGAATGTGTGCTGACACAGGCTCTCTCTGTTAAACAATGCAGTCAGGAAATTTGAATACTGACAAAAGGGTCGAGGTCAGTTCTTCCTGCTTTAAGAACCATTTATGTAAAGTTTGACCAAAAAACCCCAAATGAAATGCCCTTGTTTTGAGGTTTGCACAGCTTGGGGCCCAAAGTGAGCAAGTTAGAAATTTTTGTCACATCCTGGAGAAGCAAAAACCACATGGCTGTATTTTGCAACAATTGCAGTAGTAATTTGTGGTTCTTGCAGGGTACAAGTATTTGTAGCCACCCCCATCACACTCTAAGTTTGGATGTGGAAAAAGAAGAAATCCTTGTTTCCCATGGGATGAGCTAGCAGTGAAGTATGTCTTCAGAATAACTAAATGCCCACCTTTCTTTTTGCTTTTCAGACTGTCAGGACATCTAGAAGCAGATTTAACGTACCTAACCTCTAAAGCTGTAATTAGCATTAATTTTTAGTGCAGTAGTTTTCAGAGAGCTCAATCAGCTTCAGTCGCTTGATGAACAAACATATAAGAGACCCAGACTTTGTTCCACAAAAACAATTAATTTGATTGTTAAGCTGCCTGTGGAACTCCTGGCAAGACCCACCCCAGCTGGACCTTGCAGACACTTGTAGCCATCTTAAATGTTCATCCATTGGCGGCCTTTCACAGCTGATGGAAGAAGAGCTGGCACTATTAAAGCGTGCCTCAAATGTTTTAGGTGCTACTAGGATAGCACTTCTGAGATTTTTTTGCCAGGAAAAGGATTTGTCTAAGACCAAATTTCTAGCAGTGTACAAGGACTTGGAATTAGAGCCAGGTCTTGAGTCATGGTCCAGAGCCTGTGCTGGTTTTGTACTCTATCTGCTGTGATCCTGAAGATACCCCTCTACCTGAAACATGATGGGCTGATTTGTAGAATTTTATTTGGTCTGTTTTCTCCAGAAAAGTGTTTTGCACACCTGTATCCCTTCTGAAAGAGGCAGTCTGTCATTCTAGATGGTTTTAAAAGCAGCAGACAGCAGCCTCGCTCAACATTTCTGCAATAATGATGACAACCACTGGAATAATATAAACCACTTACTAATCAGTTTGCAAAGGCAGGACATCTGCTTTACACAATACAGAAGCAAATTAAGGAGGCTTTCATAGTATTCTGAAATTGTGTGTTAGACTTTAAAGAGAGAGAGAGAGAGAGAGAGAAAGGAACTAATGGTAAATAAATTAGACCATAGTGCTAGTTTTCATCCAGCTGTATGAGGCTCTAAAACAGCTATCTCAGAAAGGTACCTATTATTTATTAATTCAAGATTACTCCAAAAAGCAATTCCTCCATAAATTTCCTTCTAACAACTTTCTAATCTCAGTAAGTTCTTGTCAGAAGTTATGCTGGGAGAATATGTGCCCAGTCACAGTCTTCACCATTGTAATTCCAAATGGCTCTTGCCTGCAGACACTTGGATTTTTAAAGTCCATGTGTTAGGTGCTGACTTTAAAGTACTCAGTCCTACCTTGCATTGCAGAAGGAAGAGAGGGAGTCTGGGATTCATAGCATCCCAGATTTAATGGGTTTGTTGTGTACAGCTTTGTCAAGGCTCCATCATCTTCCTAGTAGCAGCCCCACAGCCAGTTTTCATTGCCTCTGAGAAGCTCCATACATCATCTTCTGAGCTAAAAAGTTTAATATTTTTCATGCATGTCAGCATGTGACATGAGATGTGAGCATGTTCTGAGATGTGGTATTTGGACAGGGAGGAGACCAACTCAGCTGCTTTCAGGGATTAAGTGTGAGAGTCAGGAGTAAGACACGTGGGCAAAATTAAGATACAGATGTGATTTAGGATAGGCATTGCACATCAGCTTGGAAGCAGAATACTCAATTTAATTTACTTCCTTGGGTATTTATTTCAATAGACAGCTATGTCTGGCAGGGTTTAGAATGTATCTGGACAGAAATCCTAAGACTAATTTTTATCACTGTCTGGTCCATGGCAGTCTCTTCATGTCTCTTTAACCTGTTTCTTATTTGATCTAAAGAGTAGTGGGATTGGGATCTGAGCTTATGTTTCCAGCAGTTAACCACATCAGTACTGTTTGGTTAAGCAAACTCATTTAAAATTGGGAGAATATGAGTCAGAACTACACCTGATTGCCTGGAGAAACCAGTCGTGGAATACATGCAGTGCTGTGCTCTGAATGTTTTAGATGGCACAACATATAACCAAAATCTGATGGTCCAGAGAAAATGAGTCCTTTTGGGAAATGCAGATGTTAAAGATCTGAGCACGTGCAGCCTTTAACTAGGCAAAAAAAAGCACTTTAAGTTCATCAATATTTCCTTTTTTCTTGGAGTGGGGAATGTACTGATTGGCTGAATTTCTGTAGAAATTGCTGGCCTTGCTAATGTTAAGAGTAACACTTGCCCACTTGAAAGAAAAGGGAATAACTGAATCCATTTGTGGAATGTGTGTATATCATCCCTTTTACTTTTTCCTGGATATGCATTTCAGAGTTGGAAAGTTTAAGATATAAAGCAAAACACACCATTACAAAGGATGTTTGGAGCTCTTAAGGAATTGGTTTTCATTTAGATCCAAAGTAATGATGTGAAGGTTTTCTTTTATCTGTTTATTTTTTAAAGGTGGTGAAATATTTAGTACACTGTGTTACACTCTCCTTTTCTAGATTAAGTGTTCTGGAGACCCATCATCTTTAAACTGAAGTGGCACAGGAGAGTAATAATGGAGCAAGTCTCCACTAGAAACTTTTTCTAAACCAAATATGTGTGAAAGTTTGGATTTTGGGGAGCTACTTGATGTTTCTCCCAGCTGATTCCCTCATCAAGGGTGACGGCAAAGACTGGTGTGAAACTGTGGTCTCCTCTGATGACCATGGGTTTCATCTGTCTAGAATTAAAGGATGTCAGGACTCCTAGCAGTGCTGCACTGCAGCAAAAATGGACAATTCCTCTCTCATTGGTGTAGCAGCACACCAGAGTGCTCTGTCTCCCTGTTACTTTAGCATTTGCTGGCGAGTGTGCATTCATTGACTCTATCCACACTTCTTATTAATGTAAAACACCACTGGTCTGCACAATACTGTCTACAACAGGCTTAGAACTTGCTTCATAACTTAGCCTAATGGTTAATTTTATTTCATTTTGTGCAGTTCTCTCTTTCTACCTGGAAACAGAGATATTGCAGCACTGCCAGAGCATCTCTAAGAATCACCACTGCTCCAGACACCTGCAGTTTATGAACTCTTAGGTGCACATTACATCAATACTTATTTTTGGACTAGAGGCCCACAGGGAGCTCCTGGCATAATATTTTTGCAGTAATTCAGGATTGAACTCCCTGTGGTTAGGATATACAAAGATATTCTAAGGATGGCAGTGATTTGTGCCTTCTGCACAGTGTTTCTCAAACCTCAAAATGTCTTTCCCTCAGCAATTTAAAGGTTGCTGTTGGCTCTGACTGCAGGGGAAAACACATTACTGTTTCTGTGAAGAAGTTAGTTGTGAACATGAAAAAAACTTCAGTTATTTCTCTAAGAGGGCACACCAAGCCTCATAAAAATATTGACAGAGATTATGCATAGCTTTTCTGCACTTAGTTGGTTGTAAATAAAATAAATTATCAAGATTACATTTCATAATAGAAGACAGGTGAGCTGAAAAATTTATAAAGGTGTGAGAGAATTAAGAATGATAATTTTCAGTTGACATTTGAATGATGTGGCTGTATTATAAACCATTTAATGCAAGATAAAAATGAATGTATCTGAAAAGGGAACTTCATGTTTGTGGGTTTACTGTAATCGAGTACAGTATGTATTTGAAGGAGTTGTTAGGGAAATTAAGGTTTAAGGCTAAATATAACTACTCTGGTGAAAAGCTCAAAAATGTTTTAATCAAATAGAGAAGACAGGTCCTTAAACAAATAGGAACCTCAGGGTCCTCTCTGGGGGCATGTGAGACCACAAGATCTTGAGTAATCAGGGATTCTAAGACAATGAGAAGAAACTTCCCAAAATTGGTTTTGTGCTATTGATGTTTGCTGTGGAAAGTTCATTCCAGATCTGACATGTTCGGCACTCTCAGAGCAGCAAATTTTATCCCTCATCACCAAGTTTTGATGAGAAGGTGCCTTAAAAGCCCTCAGTGCTCATCGAAGAGGGCAAGAGACACCACTGCCTCTTATGAGGCCAAAGAAGGGCCAATGCCAGCCCCAGGTCAGCTTTCCCAGGAATGGGTTTGCCCAATGTCTTGTCTGCTGAAATAAATTAGTTGTGCTTGAGGGACAAAAATGGCATTGACTACATGCAGAGCTGGAAAAACCCAACCCCAAAGTCCCACAGCCCCTGGAATCAGGAGGAGCAGCAGGGTTGGGGGCATCTGGCAGAGTGGCAGGCAGGAGCAGTGGGTGATAGGAAATCCATTAATTACTGAGACAAGTGGTTTTCAAAGACAGGAACGGGAGAGTGTCTCCTCCCAGGAGAAGCTGGAAGATAAATATTGCTTCATGATGAGTAAGTGAGGTCGTGGGAAGGCCTCTGCTGGTGGATGTAGTGACAGTGCTTCAAAGATAAACATTTGTGGGGATACCTTTAAATGCTGATGCTTTCCTCCTCTCTGGGAAAACACTGAAAATAGCATTTTCTAGCCCAGAGCCAGTGAGCAGGAGTAAGCAGTTGCAATCTGTTGACATTGTATGCTAAAAGCCACAATCTGTATCTGGCAAGCAAGTGGAGGTTTTGGAGTTGAACTAGCTGAGGTAAATAGGTAGGAATGGGTGCTTTGGTCTTTAATTTGTATTCAGTTTTAATAACATTTAATTGATTTTTGAAGTATTTTTGGAGCTTTCAAATAATTTGTAATGGTCTTTCAGAGCTTTAGATATAGAGCATCATATTTCCAGTTAAAGATTCATTATTTAATTAATGCAGCTCAGTCAAGTCCTGATAAATAGGAGCACCATCAGAGCTATTTTGTTTCCTGATTCATTTCTCCAACATGGCCTTGAACCATGTTTCTAATGGTGAACTAATTTCCTGCTGAATAAAAACAAGGAAGAGAATTATCTGCATATATTCTACCAAGGATTCTACTACATAATACAGAGATTAATAATATCATTACATTTCTCCCCCTTCCAAACACCTTACTTGACTTTACTAAGCCACACACTCTGAAGTAGAAAGCCAAACACTGAACAGAAATAGTAGCTAACATATAAAACAAAGATTAAGAAAAGAAAAATAACATTCTTAGCTTTGTTTCGGCTGCACTATTTTCATAACCGAAAAGCAACCTCTGTTCCTAAACAATTTATTCGCTGTTTGGCTATTAGCATTGCTGCCTTTTAAAGCTCTCTCCTTTTTCTTCCCTCTCGTCTCACCCCCAGTATTTCATTTTTATACCTGTCATGAAATGGTCAGGGTCGGAAGTCAGCACAGAGTGCATCATTTGTACATTGTGTCTCTTTTCCTCATGTGTCTCTGCTGCCAGAGAAATTGAACTTTCGTCCATTAAAAATCCATTTATTGTGTCTTGACTTCACTGAACTAAAGAACAGGACATTTCATCAAGCAGTACAGTTTAAAATCAAATTAAATTGTACTAGTGCCCAGAAAATGTGACATGATAAAGACCCCGGCCATTTAAAAAATCTTTTTAAAGACTTTCCTGGTTTCACTTACTGGTATTTCCACATGTCCTTTAAAGTTCAAACTGGTCAGTGATGCAAGGACTCGCCATGGGACACCTTTTGTCTTTTTTTTCCCCTTTCCTTCTTTCTGTAAAGCAGGTGGTGAGCACTTCTAACAGATTCGTGCTCCCTCAGGTTTGACACCTGCAACCTGAGTCTGGATGTGAGTTGTCCCCAGTTGTGATGTCCCTGTCCTTGCAGGTTATCCTCTATGGTGGACATCAGTGGCACTACAGAACTGCCATCTGCAGTGATGACTTGTGTTGGAACACCCTGTGTTTGGGTAACTCAGTAGAAAACCCATGAAAATCAGGGGAGGCTGATGCTTGTCCAGCAAACTTCCCTGATGGCCTTTCAGCTTGGTTAAACACATTCCCCCAAAAATGGGGGTTGCATCACATGTTCTTCTGTAACAACCTGCTCCCTTTATTGCCATATGTACCCACAGCTTGCAGGGGAGAGACTCCCTGAATATGGTTCTTATCCCAGTTTCAGTTTCCTCAGTGTTGATGTGCCACTGGAGTCAGAGAAGCTCGAGTTTTGCAGATGGATTACAGAATTAAATTGTGCAACTTGCAGGGCTACATATGTGCAGAGTTTCTGGGAGTCCGGGAATGAAACCGGGGGCTGAGAAAACTCCCGTCTTCCAGACCCCAGTGCACGGGCAACAGCTGGAATTTGCATGGCTCCTTATTCAATTAATATTCAGAAGCCACTATTGCATTTTCCCAAGAGCAGAGACAGTAAAAGCAAGCTGCTGCGTCTGGCTCTACTGTTTGTCCTCCCCCTTATCCAGTGTTGGGTTGTTTGATTGTTGGTAGTGTTTTGTTTCTATTTTAACCTCTTATAAATATGTGTAACATTTGGCAAAGAGGCAACTGGGGACCAAGAAGAGAGCAGCAAAGTGGTGTTTCAGAAGCCAAGAGAGAAGCGTGTTTGAAGTGAATTGCACCAGATTTTTGTTCAGATGGGAGACGCTTGATTTGGTTTTTGCTTGACTCGCTTCCATGTGTAGGGAACTGCTGAGATGCTTGTTTGTAGTTAAGATCTTCCTAAGGTATGGTTTGGGTTTACAGGCTAACCAACAGCAAGAGGAAGGTGTACTACAGTGATAAATATTTATTTGAGTATAATGCTCACAATGTTTTTAAAATGTAAGCAACAGATTAAATACAAATAAGCTATCACTGCCTTTCATTTTTGAAAAATGAGGTATATCTTTTCATTTTTGGACTGTACTGTGTCTTCTAAATGGAAGCAGATTACAAAATGATATTTAGAAAACACAATTTATAGACCCTTCTTTTGTTTATATATACATAAGAGGTGTCCATTCTGTTTTTGTGCAGAAGGAGGACAGCCAGCATGATGGTTTTTCTGGCTCCTAAGCTGCTGAAATAGAAGATCAGGTCAGGGAATGCATTCCCTTATGATGCTTTCTGGACTGAGGCATGGTCTGGCCCTTGAACTGCATGTAGTACACAGGCACCAGAAGAGCTGATTCTTTGGCAATCTGCTTTTTCTCCTGCTCAAGGCCAGCCCTGGAGAAAGAGAGGTGAAAGAGAGTTAACTAAATTTCATAGCTTGTTACTTACTGTCTTCAGTGGATGATTTCAGCCTAGAAATAATTTATCATTTCTTGCAAAAATGATAAATGCAAAGTATTGACAAGTGGCCAAAAGCTAAAAGGAAGTTGTGGAAGTCGTTTTTAGTTTGCAATCAAAATGAGAAGCTTTGGGCAATCTGGCTTCCTTCTTTTCCTAACCCACCAATATGAGGGCAGTGACAGTGGGAAGCACCACAGTATTTTTTCATGTACTTTGTTTTGTAATAAGTCACCTCAAATAGAAGCTTTTAATCATTCACTCCAACACAGGCTGAGGAGATGCAGATCTGTGGTCTTGGCTTCAGTGTTTAGCTTTTTGATTTCAGGATTTCCATGCATACCAGTTGTATCATTCTAATGGCAAACTACTACTTTTTTCTGGTACCTCATCATGGTTTAAATAATTGATTTTGGTTTCTATTTGTACCCTTTTTTCTATTTTGACAAATTACAATTATAGTGTTCAGCTTTATCATTGTCTTATAAATGATATAACAACTGCTTGTGAATGCCCATAAGTTTTTATTGTTGTGTGTGAATGTTAGTAACAACACTGCAGAATGGCACAGAGAAGGTTTAGCAGGATAATGTTTGCATTTCCTCTTGTAAAATATCATACCATAGTACAATTCCTGGATAATAAAGCCATAGATTCTCTTATCTATCTGTGTTATGGTAATGAATCATGCACAGAGCTTCTAAATAGAAGGTGTATGTTACCTCTCTGATGTGGATAGATAGAATCCTAACTCTTCTAGATATTGAAGGGTTATGATTCATCCTGTGCCTGAGAAAATTAGTGCCATCCCCATAAATTCCAGCTCTTGCTTCCCATGATGGAATGGATATCATGGCCTTCCTGGTCACATATTGCAATATGTGTGTACTGAGCAAGCAGCAGGCACAGGGCTGAAATGCAAAGTGTTGGAAGTTTGAAGCATTCTTGGGCTTGGAAGGATCAATGTCTGTACCACCTTTTCTGTGTGGGAGAAGCAGGCTTCACATGAGCATAATGGCACCCCTAGGGAATAAATGACATTACAAAGAAAAATTTGTATCAAGGCCAATTTAAAAAAAAAAAAAATCCCTTTCCTCCAAGGAACTTTAATTCCTAAATCACTTCCTCCTTTCTCTGCAAATTTTCTGCAGAGTGCTGATATCTAGACCATTGAGTAATGTAAGTTTGGACCTCTTGAGTCCAAACCCTAAATCAAAGCAGATCCAGTGAGGTCAGGATGCTCAGGGACTTAACATGCCATCACACACAAAAATTCCAGGAGAGAAACACCAGATTAATTCTTTTAATTCCCTCTTGTTAGTAATATGTTGTTGTCATACTTTGCTTCTTTGTTTTAGTTTGAGAGGATATTAAAGTGTCTGAATGGGATTAAACATGTATAAATCTTGCAATGACTGATGATTTAGGAAACAGTTGTTTTCTTCAGCTAAGAAGGTTTTACTCCTGAAAACTGCTCCTAGTATTTTTTGGAAGCTTAGTCAAAAATCTTAGAGTTAAAATTAGGTAGTGATACATATTTTGCTAAAAATCTATCAGGCATTAATTTCAATCTCTTTAGAACAATGCAAAAACCTCAATGAGACACCTAACCAGGAATAAAAGAACAAGTTCAGGCACTAAATGTGTTCAGAATTCCTGCTTACTTTGTTGTGGGATGGCAGGAATGTGGGACAAAGGAAAAGCTTCGAGTCTGAAGCAAACCTAACACAGGAGAGGGGTGAGATGGCAAGGCAGGAGTAGGATGAGTCATGGGAAACCATGGCACAGCTCCTGCCCTTTTCATTCTCCATTCCCTAGAAAGCCAGAACTGTGACAAAACAACCCAAAACAGCAAAGCCATGGGAGGTTGCACCCTGCCTTTCACCTTTTATCTTCCATGGCCCACTGCAGGCAGTGCAGAGTTCAGTGTTTGTGTGGTTCTTCTCCCCCAGGAAATCTCAGCAGTCAGAAAAACAATCTTAGCTCTTTTAACACTAATGAAAGTTGAAGGCAGTAAACAAAATCATGGAGTAAATCATCCAGTGCTGACATGTCTTTTGGAGCAAAGAGCCTTTCATTCGAAGATGTGAAATAACATTTCCGTCGTGTTTTTGCTCATCTGATAATTAGAAGTGATTTAGGATGGCAGTGAAGGTGCTTCTAATGGGCACCTTGTGGGTCTTAATAAAAGGAAGAATACATTAAATGTAGTGATTTGTGATTGGGCTGATGGGGTTAATATTTTCTTAGAATATAGCTGGCCATTTTTCTTCCAAGTAGCAATGTAATGTAATTATAAGTACCTTAGTAGATGGACTCAATTGCTCCTGTCATGAAAATTAATTTCAGGAACATGCTGAGGCTTTCTTTCATTTCTTCTTTATTTCCTACACTGTGCAGGGGGTAGCAGACACATACAAATGAAATTATGTTTGAGCAGACCTCACAGAGGCCTGGCCAGTTCTTGTGAACGACTGAAATTGAAATCTGTGGGAAAGGGGAGCATTTCTTTTTACATTCCGTGACATACTTTGCACCTGTAAAACTCCCAGTTTTCTCACATGCTCTTTCAAAGCACTTGACAAAGCTAGACACATATCTCCAAATTATGAGGGGAAAATGAAATATGCTGAGTTCTCCCAAAATGTTTTCTCGGAAGTAACTGAGCTATGATTGCAGCTATTCCAGTAAGTTTAGCCAAGCTTTATAATCAAGCTTCTTCAGCACATGTAAATGTTCTTGCTGTAGTATTTCTAAGCACTGAATACATAAATAATATTAATAATGATCTCAATAATAATCTTTTATGTTTTCCATTTCAATGCATGGCAATATATAACAAAAAATATAAATGGAATTTATAGTCTTGAGATATAAATTTCTAAATTTTTATGCTAAGTGAAAGTCTCATAAACAGAACAGTTGCAAAGGTTTGCAAAGAATAAAAGGACAAAAATCTACTCTTAGTTATATTTTGAGCTTTCACAAGTAACTTTAGCCTTGAATAACTTAATGAAATTCAATCAAATAGGACTCTTAGATATTGCTCTGAAAATATAAACAAATATAGAGAGATATCAGCAACATGAAAGTGTTGGATTGCTGCTGTGTGGTTTGAAACCTTAATTACCAATACTCATTAGCAGATATACATCTGACCCATTCGGATTTAAAGCATCTAAAAATAAACCTTAAACCCATGGAGGAAGAGGAATGTACAACAGAACGAAGTAGTGAGTCTTGATGTGTTTGAAGGCATTTTGTTGCATCCTTTTAAACCAAAAGCAGACAAACAGGGCTGGGGTTTGTAGGTACGAAAGTTGGGCCTCAGTTTAAGCTGATGATGTAAATCCATATTTGAGCAGAATTTCTATTTCAATTTTACAGACCTTGCATTCTTCAGAGAATTTGCTGTCTGTGTTTCCTAAGTATTAATATTTCCTGTTACTCTTATTGCAGGCTATAAAGTGTTAATGAAAGGAAAAGAAAGTCTGGAAATTCCTTTCCAGAGAGTCATTTGCATGGTGAGGAGGGAGAAACACAAATACACTTGCAAGTCGAGGCAGAGCTGTGCTGGAGTTCATCATTCCCTTTCCTTTGGTTTTCTGGAGAGGTACTTAATGGTGTTTGAACATGACTGTATAGTGCCATTAACGTAACAGTTTTCATTTGTACATTGCAACACCAGAAAGATAATCTCTCTGTTAAGTACTTTTCCTTTATAATCCCTGGAGAGTCAGAACTCTAAAAGCAAATATTGTATTTACCATAGACTGTAAAGGGGAAGAAATGAGGCTAAAATGCAAAGCAGCAGGGATAAAATAGAGTTCCTTTTGGATGTCTGCAGTGGCTCTATAAATATACATATACTCACTGTTATGCTTTTTATGTTATCTCTAATTTGAAATAAACAACATGATTACAGATTAGATCAATCATGGCTTCAGTATTTCTGGCCAAAGCAAGAAAAGCCTGGATGTGCTAGCTAACAGTGTAATCGAAGCAGAGATTGTTTCACTGTTGGTGATTTGTTTAAGGATTTTAATTTACAGTAATGAGTGTTCTTCTCTGCATTGTAACCTGGCTCCCCATGTCTCCCTTTGGAAAACAGTCACTGCTTGTATATACCAGTGGAATGATGATGCAAGGCACTAAACAACAAAATAGAGCAGCTGAATGCTGCTGCCTGGCATCTCTTCCAGAATAGAACTGAGTGGCAAAATTGATGCCTCGCTGTCCTTACTTTGATTTGCACAGGAGCTCTGGTGGGAGCTCAGCCACTGTTGGCGACTGGGGGATATGGAAGCAGAGTGTCTTTCAAAATTCATCAAGTAAACACATAACCAGTTCACTCTAGAGAACAGCTCTGCCTTGGCTACTGGAAGGATTGAAGGATAAGATGACTTTTTCCTGCATGTGACTCGTGTGTTTCTTCTTACGAAGCTAAGGAGCAACATGCAGTGGCAGCTGGAGAATATCACAGGTGCTTGAAAGCAATTTAACAAAAACAGTCAAGAGAAAAGAGATCAACAGTTTACACCACATTTATTTTTGGGTAATAGTTATTCAGACTGGAAGGGAGCTGTTGGGAATTCAAGCAGTGTTCAAAAATGATAAAACATGGTGCTAGGAACCTGATGTTCAAACACTTTGAAGTTGCTGTCACTTCATCTGGTTTCTGAATCCTGCCCAGAAATGATGCACTAATAAGGCCCAGCTGCCATGGTCGCCTTTCTTATTGGTGTATTTTTAGTGGAATCATCAGTTTAATGATGAACAAATGCATTAAATGCAAGTAAAAGGGTGTGTTAAGGACAATTCAAAAGAGAAGTGATAGGAAAAAACCCCTGTGAATACAAAGGAAAGTGGAAGAATAGGGGTTAGTGTAAAGAAGAAAATTTGGCCAAACTTAGAGAAAGTTATTCCAGTGCCCAGAAAAATAGCTTTGGTTGCTTTCTTCAGATGGAAAAATGGTGGCTTTTCCCTTCAGTTCCCTCCAGAGAATGGAAGCTTTCCATGCTTTCAATGCAGGAGCTCAATGGACTTTCTCTTTGAGGTGTCTGGAAGCCTCAGCCGTATGTCAGGGTCATCTTTCTTGTGGGCGTCTCACTTGGTATTGAGAGAAAAAGTCTGTTATTCATACTATTATTCCTGCAATCCAAAACTGGAGATTTTTGTCTGAATTCAGGGACTCCTGCAATCAACAGGATTTTATTCTTCTTTTCAGGAGGCTGTTAGACTGCCACTGCTTGAAGCCCATGCTTAGTTTGCTCGTTGATAGTTCAACGATAATTGTATTTACGGTTCATTTTGCTTGGATGCTCATGACTCTAATCTTTCCACAGTGTCAGTGGTGCAATTCAGCTCTGATGTACGTGTTCATCATCCTGCTAAATGAAAAATCCCATTGCAGTTATGATTTCTGTCATCTCTGTGAAAGTTAGGAGAAAGGATGTTGTGGATGCTCTGTGGGAAAAGGGTGGGTGGTATGAGCTAGAAATACAGCTTGTGGCCAAATCCTCAATCTTGTCCACTGTGTAACTGTAATTTACATGTGACTCTATATACATGAAACGTTTAATCATATAGTGTACCTCTGTTTGCTAAAGGAATGAGGTACTGGTTATAGAAACACCAAGGTGTTGCACAATCCTACTGGGAAGTGTAACGCATGACATGGAAAGCTGAAACAGTGACAAATCCAAGTAGCTGCAGTGTTACATTCTTCTGTTTAATTTTTTAGTGAGACACTTGGAATGACATCTTTTCTTTTATAAATGCCAGGGAGAAGGATTTTCATAGAAAGCACTGCAGAACAAGTCTTCCATTTCACACAACTTTGCACCAAGTAGGAATATTAGTTGGCTACTCAGAGGGAAGTAGAGCAGATGAATTAAATCTTCATTTTGTTCCTGTTGAGCTTCAGCAACTGAACTTTAATGCGTTTTAATTACATTCCTTACCTGGTTGGTAAGAGGGACTATATTAAACCACAAATACCTTAACTCTGGGACTCATTTGTTGCAAAATGAACACCGTCTCCTCTAATTCCCTACTTCTGTCTCTCTCTGCTCTTACAATATTTGCCTTGTACTGATTCCCCTTGCTAATTGCAATCCATCCAGCGCTGTATTGGAAAGAAACATTTTAGTTGCACGATTTAATGCTTTTAAGTTGTCTTGGCTTTGCTGACTCATTGGTCAACCTTGAAAAATCATGGCAGTGCAAGCATTGCAATGCCAGCAGAGGACTAGCAGGTTGCGCAGGGGACTCTGTTACTGATTAGTGTCATTTTTTTTCCGAGTTGAAAGAGCTATTGTGTTTAAGGCCATGAGATTTAGAATTAGGAGTAATTAAAAACCAAGGCTGCTGCCTTTATATTTTTTTAAATATGAAGGGCCCCGGGAGTCTCTGTAGTCATTAGAAAATCCTATTCTCGTGCTAAGCCTGTCCTTATAAGCAGTTCTGTTGTTGGCTTTCCTGAATGTAAAGCGGGATCTTGTAGATGATGAGAGGGGGAAAATATCATAAAGGCAGGGGAGAAGAAAAGTGTTTGTGTGTGTGTGTGTGTGTGTGTTTGGGGGGCAGATATTTAGTGGTTGCATGGCTGCTTTGTAATATGTCCTTAGCAACTGGCTTTCTACTCTAATGGGAAAAATAGATGGTGGGAAAGCATTCAAGGAAAGTGGGTCACATTTGATCCATGACCTAAAAGGAAAAGTGGGGGAAGGGAATAATCAGCTCAGATCATTAATGAGGTGGAAATTTATCCTTATAAAGCTCATTCATCGCACTGGGCAAAATTGCTGTTCTGGTGTCTTGGCTATGTGATAGAAAATGCAGCTCCCACTCTCTGAAAACACAACAATTGCTCTGCGGCTTTGTATTAAAAGAGAGGGAAAAAAACAGAAAAAAGTTGTTGGTTTTAAACACTCTCCAGCAACACAATGATTAGACATGACAGTTTGGCTGTGGGGCCTTCCTTTCAGTTCAGGAAAATGTAGAACAGAGCTGAGCTGTCCTTTCCTAGTAAAAATGAGGTCATTTGTAAAGCTTTGTGTACATTTCTGCAGCACTCGTGGAACAGAGCTCACAAAAACAGCTCTCCTGAAGCCTCATTCCTGCCTCCACCAGTGCTCCCATTTTTAAGAAATGCAGGCCCATTGACCACATAAGATGAGGAATCAGAAGCTGTGATTTAGACGAAATGGCTCCTCAAGGATGTATAGCTTTGATTTAACTGTCAGTGCGCTGCCGCTGCTGACTCCGAGCTTTTACAGCTGCGTGTGGCTACGGGGAAGCTCCCTGTAATCTGTTCCTTCTCCATGCGAGCTGTGTATGTGCTCTGAAACAAGCAAAAGTACTCTGTCAGCCCTGATTATTCTCTCTGTTACTTATACAATGTATTGTATATATTATATTTGCTAATCCCCGTTGTTCATAAAAGTGCCCCAGGCAATTAACATTTATTGAATAAGAATTTATTTTAATTTTTATGATAATTAATTTAACAGCTAATACTAATTTTCATACCCAACTATTTTTCTCCTACCAATCAAATGCTATGTAGCTGCTAATATTTCAAGGTAGTTTTAATTAATGTCTCAGCCCTAGTGCAAGTCTATGGAAGAATGCATCACCGAATTAAATAAGAAAGGATAGCAAGGCATCTACTGGATAAGTGCCTAGAAAGTACAGAGTAATGTGAGATGTGAGCTGGCACATTAGAGTTGCACTCCCTTCTACCTTGAAACTTCAGGGAATTCATCTCCATTCTGTCCAGGAAACCCCCCACGACACTCTGACCTTCTAGTAGAGCAGCAACTGTTTCAGCCAACTGTATTGATATTCAGTCTGGTCATGGAAAGATGGAAGCACAGACAATTAAAGAAGCATTAAAGATCTTGGGCTCATTAATGAAGGTGCTTGGTAGAAACCATTAAATTAAAAATTCCAGATTTTGTAGGCTAAGTGAACTCAGACCTGCTGTGTCCCCCTCTCCCCTTTATTTATTGACTGCCTATTAAAGTAGTCTGAGAGCTCCTGTCATGTCTCCTAACATATGAAAATAGTAGGAAAAAATCTGGGCTTACAAATAAAATTAGGTCTGCTACTTAGAGAGTAGGCAGCATTGTTTGGGGCCTCAGAGATATTGTTGCAATGCAAATAGTAATAATGGCTTTGGAAAGTACTTTACTTCTGCTGTATTTCATAATATTCAAACACCGTCTTTAAAAGAAAAATTAAATTGCATCAAGTTAAAAAAATATATCAAGAAAGGGTTGTTTTGTTTTTTTTTTTTCTTTAGTAATATAATGGTTCAGCATTTATGTAGTGGTTTCCTCTGAGGGTTTTAGAATTCTTTGTTGGGATGGGATTGTAATTCAGAGGTGAGGGAGATAAACACAGCAATGGGAAGAGACTTACGAAAAAGAGTGTGGCTGAGAAACAGCTTTTTTTGGTTGCATAGATCTCTGCTCTTTACCATTAGACACACTTCCCAGCTTTGTTCTTCTGTTAGATTTCGTCCTCTCTGAAGGATGGTTATAGCAAGAAAACTGATGTGCCTTAAAATAACCTGTGAGTAATACCCCTCTCAATGAATTTCAAATTGCTCGAGTGAAGCTCTGTGCTTGGTGTTGAGAACTGACCTCCTGCCCAGCTGGTGGCTGCCTATCCTGAGTGATTCTGTGGGCACGGGGCATGGATATCTTTCCCTGCCTTAGACCAGAATGAGCACAAATCCACAGCTCTCCAGTGGTGGCAGTCAGAATGAAAATTTAGGCTTCATCGTTTCTTTCTCCATATCTCTTACTTACAGTGACAAGCCCAGCAGGTTCAGCCTTCAAATCATTAAAATAAATGCTTATATTATTAAAATCCTATATTTGATGCTTGGATTTCCCTTGGTTTCTTGTATCAGGCAGCTGAGTCCTGTGAGCTTCAAGTCTGTATTCTTCCATTGCCAGCATCCTGGTCCCTCCAACTGCCCTGGGGCAGGTTCTTCCCTTTTTCCATCTGTTGAGAGAAGGTGCTGATGACCATACAGAGAGGGGTTATATGGAAAAACAGTTGGAAAAGGGCTAGAGATCTTAGGGAACCACATGGTGTTACTAATCCTCCAGCTTTCCAAAGACTTGTCATCACAAATAAGAGTTTTCCACTTTCAGGGGCAGGAGGGAAAGAGAAAAAAGAAGGAAAGAAATTAACCCTGTGGTGTGATGACAGAGATTTCTATAAATCACACCGTGTTTCACACTTCTGCTGACAGCCAGCCAAACCTGAGCTGGCCAAGTTTCCACAGGTCGAGTATGTTACAGGGAGCTTAAAAATATACCACAACTGTTTAACTACCTTTTCTCTTGGACAAGGGTATTGGAGTTAAGAGTCTTTCTAAATTATGGGGTGGTCAAAATTATGTGGATGTTATTACTGGGTTTTTTTCCCATTTTTTCTGTAAAAGTGCCAGCAAATCCCTAAGACCTGGGTTCATTTTTGCTTGTGAATAAAACCTCCAGAGCAAATAAATATCCACTAGGATAAGATTTTGTCCAAAGAGCACATTTTAGAAGTTATCTCATCCTTTTAAATTTTTCCTACAGCAATTATTTATGATGGCCTTGAAAACATGGGGTTTTGGCATCTTTTCAAGCTGTATTCTCCTTTCCATTTGGCAAAATGGTTCCGAGTGGAGGCTCTCTTTTGTTTTCCCAATGCTGCATTTGCACAGAGTGCCCTTCAAACTCACAATTAAAAGGTCTTTGAAGTCAGACGTGTCCCCATAAATGACTGCCATATGACTTGGGAAGTGTGTGTACATGTGTGTGTGCTAGGGCGTATTTTTGTTAGGATTTTTCAGGGTATGTTTATTAGGAAAATTTAAACCAGTTTTTCTCATTTTGTTTGTTTGAATGATGCCTTTAAAGGGGGAGTTGCTCCTTTCCTAATTATGTGTGGTTGTTTATTTTCTTGTGAGCTTCAAAAGAACAGCACAGCCAGCAGAGCAAAATATCTTATTTGCAATAATAGAGAAAAAATAAGGGACTAAATTAAATCTTAAACTATAATGAGGGTTTAGTTTAAAAGCTCAGATTTGTTGTTGACTACTTGTCTGCTGGTGCTACTGACCTCTTGTATAGCAGGTCTCTCCTTGGATGTAAAAGTAAAACTGTTTGCAACCAAAATACAAAGGAAAATGAACCCTTTGAAGATGCTAGAAAACACATTGCAATGGAATTTAGAAATTTCAATAAGTGAGGAATTAAGACAACTTGGTCTGTTTTGCAGTGCGCACAATGCGTTCCACACAGCACACGTTCGGGTTTTTTTCATTTAAAATTGCTCAGTATTCTGCCTTCATATCCAATTTCTTTTCTTTAATTTATATATTGTGGTTGCATGTCTGGTGGGAGCTGGTTCTGCCACCATTTGACCCTGGCAGGAGCGTGTAAGTCTTGCCCATGTGAAGTTGAAGCCAGACTCAAGTTTTACTTATTATTCTGTCTTCCACAAAGCTGGCAGGGGTATTTGTGCTCCTTCAAAGAATCAACTACCACTAATATTAGGTTTTAGATGTTTTCCCCCTCCCCCAGAAAGCACTAGAGTGAGTTATAAGTATGTTGAAAACTCACTGGGGAACATCACTTTCTAACTATTGACATTTTAGTAGAACTCTAATGAGGTACTTAGATTTTTCTCGTTTGTTATATTGAGGAGCAGTTAGAAAAGAGTCAGAAAAAGGAAAACTTCTGGATTTTTTTAAGCTTCCTTGTTATACAACTTAGAAAAAAAGAACCCTCTATTGATTTTGTTGTTGTCCAGCAATCTGATCAGAGCTGAAATCTGCTCTGCAGAAAGATTGGGCACTTTTACAACTCCCTTTGTTGCCCCCTAAAACCTGTCTGGACAAAGATGACTTTTCCCTGGAGAGATGGGAAGTGTTTTCCAGACAACATTTGTGTTTTCCTTTACTAAACAAGCAGAATTTAGACTAGGTAGGAAGAACAGAGGTGTTTTGAGGAGAGGAGGGGGAAAAGAGCGAAACAACTCTGCCTGCAGTCCCACTCCCCTTGCTATATTTTTCATTGAAATGGCAAAGTCAGCTTGTTTCCTGTCCTACATGCAGATTTTTGGTTGAGCTACAGCTTCATAAGATTATATTTCCCAGTAACATTTGAGAGTTTCCCCACAGTTCCTGAAGTTTTCCCTGCCCACATGCTTTAACACCAGGCCTTTGGAGGGATACAGATTTTCATTTGCTTATATGTTTAAGATTTTACCTTCCTCTGCTGCTGAACCAAGCCTGATCCTGATTTTCAGTTTCATCATTTAATCTGTAGCCCCTCCAACACTCTTCTAATACCAGAACCTTGTTTTCAAAGATGGAGGAGGAGGAGGAGGAGATGGGAGGATTGACACTACCTGAAAGAGCTACATAGGCAGGTGAGGGACGAAAATTCCCAAGACCAAGTAGTGGGATGAGAGAGGACCAGCCCCTAGCACCTCTTGGTTGTCCAGACAGAGGCAATACTGCCTCGTGAATAGGCAGTGAATAACTTAGCACGTTGTATCCACCTGCAAAAATTTCTGTGTGGTTCTCTGGGGTAGGATTGCCCCAGTCCTGCCCTACTCCTGGCTTCTGATAGACTGTCAAAATGAATCCTCAAGTAGAGGAGTAGCCAAACCCTTTTGCCTTCCCTTGGCAGGGTGGAAGTCCACCCTAGCCAAATGAAGAGCTTGACTCGCTGAAATAAAGCAGGATGAGCTGCATTCCCTTCTGTTCTGCAGAAATCCTGTTTGACCTCCAGTTCACCAAAACCTTTCCATCTGTCGGAAGAAAAAAGTTGGCTACAGCCCTTCACAGATGACTGGCAGCTCCTCCAGCTTTTACAGGCTTGGTTAACACAGAAGCAGATCAAGACCATGCCGTGCCGTCATCTGAAGTGCTCATGGCTGTTGCCCCAGTTAAACTCATCATGTATCAAGATGTGGTGGGGCAGCCACTGCGCTCTGAGCACGAGCAGCACCCGAGAGCTCTGGCGGCCGTGCTGTTCATGTTTCCACTGAGGTCGGCATCTTTCTAGCAGCCTGCTGCAGCTGTATTTGCGCATTATGAAATCGCGGCTTCAAAGTGCCTGGTGAAGCAGATCCTCCCAGCCCTGCGCTGTAAGGAAACAAGAGTCTCACCATGCAGGAGTGTGTCTGCGTGTGTCAGCAAAATGCCTTTTCAGCCTGATAGCTGAGTGCAAAAATTTCAAGAGGAATCAGGAAATTAAATTTTGAATGCGCATCTCTTCTGTTTGTTAGGGATTCATCCTTTCACATAGATGCAACGTTCCATTGTGTGTCTTGTATCATCTATATACACAATTTCATTTTAATTTTTTAATGTTGTCTTTCCCTGTTGTTGGGATTTTTTTTCTCTCTTTTTCTGGACAGGTTATACATATGCTAATAGAAATATGCTTATTATTTGAAGCATAGTTCTGCTTGTCAATGAAGCTTCATTAACACCGTTATCACTGCCTGACATTTATCTTATAATTTTCCAGAGTTGACTGTTACATCTCCATGGAAACCCAAATTGCAATTGAAACAAGTGAGATAATAAAGGCATCCACAGAGGATTGACAGTATGCAAGCCCCCAGTGTTTGCAGGCTACATTTGTTTATAGTTCCTTAGATAAATCCCTTGCAGTGGAGATTTTTATTACCTGTTTCCTATCTTTCCATGACTACTGCTTATTGCAAGGTTTAGAGCAAAGCTTTTTTTTTTTTTTTTTTTTGCTTTTTAATTAGAGCAATAAATTTTATTGGACTCAGCAAGGGAGGCATTGAAGATGTAAATTCTGAAGTGATTTTTCTGGAATGAAATATGAAGTTTATTATATATGAATTTGGCACTATATAAACTAAGGCATTCTTATGTTGATTTGCTGGGGTTTTTTTAAGGAGCCAAAACTTAGGATCATGGACTCTTTTGATTTGCTGACTCTTTCAGTATACAAGAAGGATCTCTTTTGTTCTGTACCTAAGGACCTAAGCTCTCTTAAGTTTGTGACTTTAAATCAATTTAGATGGTGCCTCAAAGCAAAGAGTCATGAAACTGGAGTGGGTCCAGAGTGAATTAATCTGAAATTAATTTGATTTTGAAAGGCTCCATCTGGCTGTGTTTGGAAAAGGCATTTAGACAGATATATAAACAAATGATCATCCGTATTCTATATGCCAGATGTGGTGTCAAAAAAATGAAGAAATCGTTTAAAAAAAAAAATCAGCTGAGGGGGATTTTGTTATAACGATGCTCAACTTGTTGAAATCACAATTGCATCACACTTTGGACAATGATCTGTTCTTATATTCAGATTTGTAAAAGGGGAGAGCATGACTGAGCTTGATAGAATTTTTTGTTCTAAGGAAGAAAATTGAATGTCACAGCTTGCTCTAATGGTCTATTTGAGATCTAACCAAAACTGGCTAAACAAAATTGGCTGTGCCCTTAACACAAGCAGGGCTGTGATCTTCCATTCCCTTTTTAGGGAAACTATTCAGGTAAAGCAGCCACAGGCTTCCTTCTCTTTGGACATGGATTTTGGGCCCATGAAAATCATTCCCTGCACTTTGTAGAGCTCAGCTGGCATCGGGCCTGAGCATGTGTGTACGTACACGAGTGCCAGTCTTGAAAAACACTGGACTGTAAATTATTTCTTGCAATAATCGGTTGATTTTAGCACACAGAAAGGGCTGCATTTCAAAACAAATGTTTGGAGAACACCTTTCCTATGTCCTCCATCTCGACTCCAGGACAGAGTCTGCCATGAACTAGATAAGACCTTGCAAACTCCATAAGAACTTGCAGATAATTGCCAGCCTGGCTACAAAACTTGGTGAAAGAGTCATGTCAGTAATTATCAAGTAAAAGAAAAAAAATTTTGAAACCTTCATTGCTATCTTTGAAGTTTTTTGGAGGGCAAAGGAAGAAGGGAATTAAGTAACAACTTTGTAAATTTGGAGCAGTAAGTGTTTGGAATGGGAAGAGAGAGACTGAGGTTGTTGACAAGAAAACAGATGGTCCTACGTGTCCTGAATTTTAAAAGCCTGGTGCTATTCTAATTCAGTTGTTGACATGTCACCAATACATAAGCATTTGGGTGTAATCAAATACTGTTGTGCTTTTTAAAAAAATAATACCCATAAATGTTTCCTGCCACACAGAAAGAAGAAGTGTGCTTCATTGCAAATGTGTGTAATCAGCAAGGCAAGGCATTAATAACCCACACCATTAATACTGAGCAGTCAGCTACTCCAGGCTCAACTTCATGTGAAAAAGTGCATCAATCTGTGCTCCAAAACTATAATATAATTGTTCAGGTGCATAAGCTTGCTCTCATATTACTGTCCAGCTTACAGTGATGCAGAGAGAAAAAAAACCCTTTTCAATTAGAGTCCCTTTCAGACAGAGCACAGCTATTAATGCCTCAAAGAGGTTACAAGTGAAAAAGTTGCTGAGGAGCACGAGAAGAGTGGAACAGTAAGTTGCAGTAGTTGCCATAACAGAGGTTAGTTTAGAGACAGACAAATTATAAATTAGAAGCATTTGTTAATGCTGAACTCTCCAGGTCACAACCAGATGTGCAGGTGCCCATCTGGGAGTTGGTCAACAGAAAACGGATATTTAAAAGTCATGGTTTAGGTATTTGTTGGACTTTTCACGGGGCGTATGGTGATAGAATAAGGGGGAATGGCATTAAACTGAGAGAGGGCAGGTTTAATTATGTATAAGGAACAAATTCTTTATCGTGAGGGTGTTGAGGCAACTGCACAGGTTGCCCAGTGAAGCTGTGGGATGCCCCATCACTGGAGGAGTTAAGACAAGGCAGGATGGGGCTTAGAGCAACCTGGTCTAGTGGAAGGTATCCCTGCCCATGGCAGGGGAGTTAGAATAGATGGTCTTTAAGGTCTCTTCCAACCAAAACCATTCCCCGATTTTCTGCCTTAATTCTCATGAGACTTTCCTTAGAAATGCACCTGCCTTACACCTGATAAAGATAGACCCAATCTTGTTTAAGTGTTTAATCTACAGAACAAATTCTGCCCAGAAAGCAAAAATTAATTATTGGGTGGTTGCCTAAGTTGAGCTTTATGTTGCAGAACATTATTGTTTAGCAGACCTCATCAAACCTTGAACTAGTTATATCCCAAAGCCTACAGCAGCCTGGAAGAAAAAGGGTAGGGGCTTACAGAGGCTCTTATTTTATATCTTCAAGTACTTACTTTTAGTCATTCTTATAATGTATCCCAGAAATTTGTGATTCTTGTCTGTACTTGAATAAGAGGAGAAACAAATTCACAGGAGTCAGGGTGGGGTGGCTTTGACTTTCTTCAGCCATTGAAGGGCAGGCATCTGTCACTGGCTGTTGAGCTTCTACTAATTTCAGTTTAGTGAAATCTATAGGCCACTGTAGGCAAATCCTTAAATGTACTGAAAATAGGCCACTGTAATTTTTCTTAGCATAAAAGAAAAAAAAAATGCTGTCCAGTTCGGACTTGTACAGATGGTGTGTTTAATTGTTTGCTTCCTCTATTAGATGAACTACCAGTGATATTTAATTGGTTTCCAAAATAGAAGACTCTAAAAAACAAACCTCTTCCCCTCCCTGTTTGCTTTCACTTCTGTGCTCATTCACTCTTGTTTACATATATTTTAACTTGTATGAGTTGCTCCACTCACAGCACATGCACATCATTAGCACTACCACATGTTCTAAAAAATAACATGCATGATAAAAAATTAAAAAACAGGTCCATACAGCAGCAGTAAGAGTTGGGATAGTCTGAAACATGTAGGACTTTTTTTTCTCAAGGTGTGTTTGCATGTAAGGGGTTTTTTTTGAAGGTGTGATATAGCAGATGTACAGAGCTTTTGCAAAGTAAGTTGCTTGACTCTATGGTTTCAGGAAACATTGCTAACAGCACAACATGACAATAACATCTTTTGGTAGGTTTAAACATGTACACAAGGGGTATCCAGGGTTTAGGTTGAAACCCTTGCCTTAAATCAAACTGGTCTGTCATAGACGTGGGGCAGGAGCACAGAGGCTGAACATCTGAAGAGCCACCTGCCTCTGCAGGTGAATATTTAACTTTGGTGAGCAGAACTCTGAGGGCTAATTTTAGGAAGTTGAGAAGCCTTAAGGCACAAAGAAGTGTATGTGCTTCAATGTGCACCTCTAGCTGAAAAGGGAACTGCATTTCAGTGTAACTCTTACTATGATTTCCTTTTGTATCCTTGATTTCTTTCTGTGATATTGGTGAAGAATCTGCATCTATACCTCTAAGAAATAACATGTTTTATCTTAGGTGGGTTCAGCTCCCTTCTGATGTTTCTCTAGTCTGTATTTTGTTCAGTACTTTTTCCAATTCATATTGCCCTTAGTATCATGCAGTCTGACCTATCTGCTTGAAAGGCAACTTCCCTCTGCTGCTCCTTCTCCCAGCCCAAATGTATTGCCAATCAAAATATTTTCAAGGTGGGAATTTTTTTTTCCCTCAGATTTTCAGATCTTTTTCTTCTGGGGTGAAATGATGGCTCCTTACCTTACCTAAAATTTGCATTTGAGGTGTTAAAGTGATCACATGTATTAAATTTGGAATTAATCAGAAAACAAGTATTCCCTATACTAACTGTTTTGCTATGGTTTGTATGATCTACTACATGGAGAGAGTTAGCAAAGCTGAGCTACAAGAAATCACTTGTTTCACCAGAAAAATGACTGTAAATTTTGAATTATCAAGGCAGTAAAAAGTAACTCATTGTCTTAAGAAAAATTGACATGTTTAGTGATAATTTCTGCCAATGCGGAGGTAACACATCTTTGAATTTACCACTGAGTGCTTACACGAGCACTTGAGTATTACTAGCTGCCAAGAAGAATGAAATCTAAGCATTGTATGTCAGGTATTAAAGCCATCAGGGTTTTCCTGTAGTTCGTGTGTGTGTGAGTGCAAGTGCGGTTGCTCTCTGCTGGGTGGATGAAGAATTGCTGATCTCTTTGTTAAAGTCTTTACGGGGCTGTGAGATGGATTGCAAGTCTTACAGCTGCTCAGTTCTTAGCCCTGCTGATGGGTGCAGGGAAGCCTGGTGATAATTATTTTGTAGACTTTACTGCCTACATAAGGACTGAGCATCCTGAGGTTTTTTTCATTGGGCTTGATTTCAGGGTCATTTAGCAATTGCTGTTTAGGATATGTGTTAATAATAATAAGTGTTATTAGAGTCTAATAGCTCTGCCAAAAACTGTTGTCAACAACACACCACAGCAGAAGCAGTTAATAATTTTTGAAACAACATCTTTCCTTTGAGCTGCTTTTGAGCAAGTGTGCTGTGAAAATGCTGATGGGCCAGAAAGCATCTGGAGATGACTTTTTTTTTCCCCAAAACACAGAGACCTGGTCATTTACAGCTTAAAAATGTTGCACAGCTTCTTTTTCTGTTTGTCAGAGGTTCTGGCCCTTATTTTGTTGGCCAAAATCCAATGTAGGTAATTACCTTCTGTGTCTATAAATTGCAACCCCCTGCAGTTTTCAATTGGGTACGGTATTGTTCTATCCTTCCTGGCTGAAATTGTTGTGTGATAATGCTCCATGTCATTAAACAGCTGCCGTCTGTCACCTTACGATGAAGTCATTCCTCTCTAAACAATGAGTTTTTAAAGCTCTTTTGGGTCCTTCCAGATGAAATTTGCTCGTAAACCAGCAATTATGATCTTTGGAGTACAGTAAGGTGATGCTTGGCTGTCTCTCTTGACAGCAGTCAGAAGCCTTCAAATGGGTGTTGTCCCTTTTGTCAGCTTGTGTGATGTCCTGGCAGTGATGCCACGGCTCAGATGTAAATACTTCATTACTGCAAATAAATGCAGTGCCTATAAATACCTCTGCACTGGGTTGGATTTAGTTGTTATTACACTTGGAACTCGTTTGTTATCATGTTCTTGTTCTCTTGGCTCTTAGAGAAAACTCAAATCTATTATACCATGGAACATGAAAAAGGCAAATCCCCAGCAAAATGGTAAAACCACAATAATAGGGTGAGGATTGCAATATGAATTAACAAAAAAAAAGAACGGTGTGAAGGTTCTGGGTAGGGTTAAAAATAGATTTGAAAACAGGTCTCAGGTAAATCCGTTTGGTCCCCATTAGCAGCTGTTTTTCAGCACCTGACTTGACACTGGGATCATTAATGGAAATGAACGTGGATTAGCGCCAAAGCTCTTAACAGTGATGAATTTGAGAGAGTCTGTTTTGATTCAGACATTGTTTCTGAAGGGTACCTCTCTGTCCTGATGGTTGGTTCACTTTTAGCAGTCCTGCAGTAATTAAAGATATGAATGGGAGAGACTGAGAGTGCATCTACTAGGATTTTCCAGTGCTCCTGCTGAAGCAGCAGGGATATTAAAACAATCTCTAGCTTCTCAAGAGTGGCCCTGTCAGCTTGCTGAAATGATGGAATGGTAGTTAGGTTATTAGAAGAAAAATTGGCACAAATTGAGAGAGAGAATGCTCTGGCAGCAACCACAAGCAGCCAGCAACTCAGTGTCTTAATCTCTGCCCTCAGGCTGCTCTCTGTGATACAGATGACACCTTGTCAGTGAAGATGATGTGCTGGGTCACCCCTGAGTCCAATGGGCTAAATTGGCCATGGAGGGAAGGATTGCTACAGTGTAGAGCCAGCAAGCCACATAATCTAATTTTTTTCTTTTTTTAATGTATATCATCATTTGGGTACTGACAGTAAGTGTCAAGGGATCCCATTCTCATTAGTGTCCCCTAGACACAGCTATCTCTGTACACTTATGCTTTCAAGAAATAGTCCTAAGTTTTCACAAGAATTGCTTTGCTTCCTCCTGGAAGGTTTTACATGTAGTTTCTCTTTTTTCTTTTACCATCTTGGGTACAGGGGAAGGGGAGATGGGGGAAGAAAGAAGCCACTTCCTCTGAGAGCCACTGTGTTGGCAAAGAGAACTTAGTAAAAACCCTACAGCTGTTAGCAGCCAAGAAGTCTTAGTGCAGAGCAGTAATGTCCACTGGGTGAAGATGAAAGCTGGGAGAAGATAAGGGAATTCATCTTTAGCAGAGATCATTTACAAAGGATCAAGAATATTTGGCTTAATTTTGTATGGAGCCAACAAACTGTGACAACTGAACCATCAGGCAGGTGTGGTGTGTAGTTCTGCTCCTCACTGGAGCCTTCAAGTACACTGCAGGGATCAGATCCATAGACTCTATACAATAGGTGGTTCTTTCCCATTGTTATCTCTCTGCTGTTTTATTCACTTGTTCATTTTGTCTGCACTGGCTCTAGTCCTACTCCGGCTGCCAAAGCTGGGTGAGGACACTACTGCAAGTGTCACTGCTGCAGTGGTGTTCATGGGCTCCTCAAAATCCCAGCAAGTGAGACTTGGATTCCCCCTGTGAGGTGTCTGAGAGCCTTAGTTTGCACTGAAATCAAAGAAAATACAATTTAGGAAGGAGCCCAGCTGTGTTTGCAGAATGAGTGCCTTCTCTGTGGCCTGAACTTGTCTGTCAAACGCCCAAAATGTTGGCAGCTCAGTCAAGTCCCTACCTTGTGGTAGAAAAGTATTATAAAGAAAAGCCTAAATTATGCTTGGTTTTTCCCTAACTCTGCAGGAGTTAGTGGATTGACCGAGCTGTCAATGGATGATGGAATTTAGTCTGGAGAAGTTTTAATGACTTACTCAAGTTAATGCAGGCAGTAGTGACAAAACCTGTCCCCTGGAGCTTTGCATCATCGTTTATGGTACCTATGCCTTGAGTTAGGGCCTTCAACCAACTTGAGCCTATAAAGCATTTAAAGAATATGATCAATGTAATTCAACTTTGGTCCATAACAAAATAAAGAGCTTAAACCTTTTGTGAATTTAGAAGAGAGCTTGGCATATGCCTAAACCTTTAGCTCAAAGCAAGAACTTCATGCTAGTGGGGCCATTAACCTGAGAAAACAGGTATTAGTGTTTGGCTTTGTGGTTTCCGAAAAAAATTGGCTGATTAGCAATGGAAATTGTGGGACTCTTGGTGGTAAAGGTGGTTTTTGGTAAAGGAAAAAAACAAAGGAATAATCTTGTTATTCTTTATTAAGCATGACCCTAACTGTAATTTTGGGCTAAAGTAGCAATTGTGTATGGATTTCTTAAAGAAGGGATCCAACAGAGAGAACAGATGAAGGGCATAATTTAAAACTGAACTCAATACATTTTCTCAATGCAAACAACACAGAGAATAAATGAAGTGAAAAGTCAAGCCAGTTTCTGAAAGAAAATAGTTGACCAAGCCCAGGGCAGAGCTGGGAGCTTAACTAAACTTATACCTTTGCTTTCAAAATAATGTGTAAGTGTTTTCCTCAGTTATTTTAAGCTATGGGTCAGGGATTTTTCAACCTCCCTACTGGGGAGGTTGTTTGACAGATTGGGTTTTACGTAAAGGAATAGGAATTGCAAAGAAATAATGGAGTGATTTTAGGGAGGTTTAAGTGTCAAGTAGGTGCCTACTGCTCCGTGAAAGTCTTGAAAGTTGTTCCCATGGAGTATCACTCAAGTGATGGTTTTTCTGTTTCTTGGCAATTTTAAAGGGGTGGTTGTTTGGATGGTTGGCTTGGTTTGGCTTAAGTGTTGTCTTTGTTGTTGTCTTTGTATGGAAATGCTGTTTCTAAGGCCTGGAGAAGTCCCAATTTCTGCAGTTGTGTTTGTGACCTGTAGAACTTATTCAAAATTAAGAGCATTTGCAAGACAAGATATTTGTCTATGAAATGCAATATAAAAGTTTGGACCAAATCTTAGAGTCTCTTCCTCAGGCAAGATTCCCACTAGAATAGATAGGCATTTTAGCTATTTATGAGTGTGATAAATGCTGTTGTCTGCTGATCCGTGTTGAAAGCACTTCACAAGGGATGATCAAACTTCTTGCTGGTGGTGTAAAATGTGCCTTTAATATAGCTTTCTCCTCCCTGCCTGTAAGCAGGGAAAGTGCTAAAGTTAATACGGGCATATTAATGTGTTTAGGTGGATTATGCTTTCAAGGAGATGAAACACATGAAACTAAATAATTTGTCTTCACGCAGGTTATAGCTGTGAGACAGGGGAATTGCACAGGGTTGTTTTCTTCTCACCACTCTTAGATTTTTTTTTTCCACATGTAAAATATGATTTTCATCTGGTTGTGCAGATTCTGAGCTCTTCCAAGTCCTCCAGTGGGCATTCACTCCTGAACAATCATCAAACGGAGAAATTCTAATTAAAGCCAAGTTTTTTTGAAAGTGGCAGGTGGCTCTGAAATGCCTGAATTCTGCCATGATCAGCTTCTGACATTGCTGCATACAGGCCATTTGCCCCCTCTCCCTGGTGGAAAGGTGGGGGGATGCTTGAAAATTCATGCATCATTAGTGTTCTTCCTTGAAACTGAAGCATCCAAAAATCAGCAGCACTTATGGAATTTCTAGCCAAGTAATTAGTTGAAACTACTGTCCTTAATTATCATTAATGCAAGAGGGGGAAGGGAGGGCAGGGGGGTGAAGAGAGTGATGTATTTTAACTTTTGTTCAGTATTTAAAATTACTTATTTTTCTGTGTAAGAGTACAAATCCTCCTAAACTGTGATCTATCATTTGTCTCCCAGATCAGGTTATTTTTTGTTCCAAAGTTCTTTTCCCCTTCAAAAGTGTGGTTGTTTTGAACTTGGATGTAGGATGTACATCTGGAGATCAGATAAGCTCAGAATTTACAGGGGGTGAAAGTGCTCAAAAATTTGATCTTCTTTTGCAGGGGAAAAAAAACTTTCTGAAGCAGCATTTTAATTTCCACAACGAAGTCGACAGTTTTTGCCATTGGCATCTCTTTTTGAATTGTGCTTTTTTTTTTTTTTTTTTAAATAGCAGCAATAAACAATGTGCTTTAAACCGGGTCTCTCCAGACTGCTTTTCCTTTTTAAAGAGCATAGGCAAGTAATCGTCAGCACCCAGCCACATAGCTGGAGTGTTTTCCATTCTAGGCAATATCGTACTAATTTGATGCACACATAGATGCTTCACACAATCTGCAGATTCATCACTGGCATCTTGCATTAGTCATCTGACAGATTGCCAAGTGTTTCATACTCCTTTCATGTGACTTTATTACAAAACACACACACACAGACACACGCACTGCCTTGTTTCTGCCAGTAGCCAGTTTAGTGAGAATTCACTGCAGTTCTGTTTACAACAGCCATGGAGAGAAAGCTGCACTTATTTGCCACTATCCTCTGCTTTAAAATGCAGAAGTCCCGGGTTGTGTTGTGCCGCTCTCATCTTATATAATGACATTAAGCAGCAGCCTGCAGAGAAAACCAGACTCAATGAAAAATGTAATAGCATTGTTTTTTGTTCGTAATACTTATGCTATTAATTAAATACTGATTCTTTTTTTTTTTCTGCTTTGTGCCAATTGACATCATCTTCTGCATCTAGTGCACATGAAAACTGCGTAGTCTCCTAACTTGCCTTCTCTTTTTAATCTCCTTTTCCACCTTCTAGTAACGGCACAGCTAACAAGATGAATGGAGCTTTGGATCATTCAGACCAACCAGACCCAGATGCCATTAAGATGTTTGTTGGACAGATTCCCCGTTCGTGGTCAGAAAAAGAGTTAAAAGAACTTTTTGAGCCTTATGGAGCTGTCTACCAGATTAATGTTCTCCGAGACAGAAGTCAGAACCCTCCCCAAAGTAAAGGTACAGTAGTTATGCTCTCTTTGCTTTCAGTTTGTTTGTTTTCCCAATGATCTTGCTTGCCTCCAGCATTTCCAAAGAGGTTTGCATCTGGGCTCTCTGTTTTGTAGTATGCTGTGTTGAGCTATGCAGCCGTCCTAAGAGGAGAGGACTCCTGAATCCTATCAGATATTGCCTTTGTCCTCTTTTTAAATTGAAGTTTAATTGTCTGTTTTCTGGAAGCATGCAATCCAACTGCGCAAAAAAATAACAAAATATCGCTCTCCTCATTTAAATTATCGTTGCCAAGAAATGTGGAAACCTGAGCAGCTGCTTCCAAGGATTAGCTCATGAAAAATATAATTTTATACTTCCTTTCGTTTCCTCTCTTTGCACCCCAGGTGGGAATTATTTTAAGGATACAAAAGGGAAAAATTATAGTGGTAGGTTCTTGCCACATCATTGCTCCAGCAGCAATAACAATTACAAATAGTCACCCTGCTCCTTTTCCAAAATTTTTTTTGCAGTCATGTTAAAGGATTATTTTTTTGGCACTGATATTGTTCCAAATGAAAGGGTTAGTTTTCCTACCTGCATTTTCTCTGTACACATGTAAAGCATTTGTCCCTAACTCTATTGCTTCCTTTCACTATGTGTATCTGTGCTTACTTAGGTACGTGAGAGTTTTGTGTATTATAACTGTTCAAGTGTGACACGTGCTTGCATGTAAACTGAAAGTGAGTGTTTTGTTTCACATAATGCATTTTTCTCCCTACCTAGCTGTGTGTTTTCATTCAGGTTTGGTACACGAGAGAGTTGCTACTGTTAAAAATAATTAGCGTAGCTCAGAGGCAGACCTGGGTGTGCATGTGTGTGCCTGGCTGGACAGTTGCTTCTACTTACTGCACTCCTGCCACTGACTCTAAAAACCTTCAGAGCACACATGCAATGGAGAATATCACAGAATGACTTTGTGGGCTCGCAGCAAAGTTAACAGGGCAAAACAGCCCTCGCTGGAGATGAGAGGTGGCTGCTGTTGTGGGAGGCACACAGCACAACCTCGGGTGCTCCTGTGCTTTTGGGTAAAGCACTGCCAAGGCTCAGCATATTTCCCTTGCCCTGGTACCAGGCAGAGGATCCTCTCAGTGCCTTCCTTTTGCTGCCCAGTTTAAGCAGTTGGGTTCTTTGAGTGACTGTGGTCCATTTTGGGTTGCTTGCATCTCTCACTTCTGTATAAAAGACTTGGTGCATTGGTCTCACACCAGTGTCAGGGAGGGGGTCCAGCTCACTGTACCCTCCTGCTAATCAAGTGTCTGTACTGATCACTCTTTCCCTTCCCCATCACTGGAAGCATTCAAGGCTATGTTGTGTTAACAGCCTGCTCTAGTGGAAGGTGTTCCTGTCCATGGCAAGAGGGCTGGAACTGGTTGGTCTTTAAAGTCCATTCTAACTCAAACCATTCCATGATCCTGTGATTCAGAAGCAGAAGGTATGTCTGGTTGGAGTGTTTCAGTGTAGTTCTGCTTCCAGCCCCCACCACACATTTCCCAGGATTGATGTATTGTAGCATGTATCCCCCCTTCTGTGTTAGCACAGAGCTCCCACCAAATGTCTTTTTCTTGTAATGCTGGATAGGAGAACATTAAGAGGTCAAACGACTGGATTTTCTACAGTCCAGGCTGTTATGGATGAGCAAACTCCTCCTTAGTTTAAACCACGAAAATGCTGAACTTTGAGACTCGTCCATTTGGAAGGAGCTGATTTCTGGGTCACAGCAATGCCTTCCCACTAAGCAGTAAATGAAGTGAGAATGATATTGTGGTCAGACAGAAGAAACCCATTGATTCCCATTTCTGGGAATCAGAGTACCTGTCCATGAGGCAGCTGGAAGGCATGAGGATGAAGCATAGGTCATGCAAATCATTGTAGACTAATTATCAATGTTTGTAGTCCCCATATACAAGATCCTTTTTGAAAGGTGGCTGGGTTTTGGGGATGCTTTTTGCTTGGACTCTTTTCAGCCATGCAGAGATTATGCTTGTCACTTCAGGCATTATTTGTTAATTAATGAGTAAATTAAATTAATCCTGAAGACAGGCAAAATAACCTTCAGACTTACTTTTCTCTGGCACCAGCACCAAGCTCCTCTGGTGGTCAGCTTTTCCCTTGGAAGCCTTGGAGAAGTATATCTCCATGCTGGCTCTATCCTTCCTCCTGGCTGAATCTGACAGCAAGGTTTCTAGAAACCTCATGTGTTTCTTGTGGCTATCTCTTCACTGGGAATGATCTTTCTTTTCTTAATCCAGTTGCACAAAGGATTCTGTGTGAGAGATTGTTAAGAATGCTAGAAACAAACAAACCAAAAAATTGCCCTGAGAAACATCTTACAGTCTTCTTTTCATCACAATGCATGAGAAATACTTCACCTATGCCTATCTAATTGGCATTTAATAATGAAACTGACTTTTCCTTTTTTGTTTGGCGATCACAGAATCATAGACTATCCTGAGCTGGAAGAGACCCACAAGGATCACAGAGTCTAACTCCTGGCTCTGTACAGGAAAACACCAAAAATCACATGTCTGAGGTGGAGTCAAATTCCATGCTCCTCTTATGTGTAAATACCCCCCCAAAACAATCCTTTTTATTTAATTTGAGCCGGGTGGATTTGGGTTGTGCCAGGCATTTTTCTGCCTGCTCAGCCTTTGTATCACCTCCATTTTTGTAGAAGAGTCCATCAAGGGATCCATGTGGTTGGGTGAGGTAGAAAAAAGTGCATTTTTCATTTCATTGTATGGTTGGGACTGAGTGTCAGGCAGAACATTCACAGCCTGGTGTCACACAGATATTTTCTCTGATTATGCTGCAAGCCATGAGTTGCAATGACAGGAATGCAAGTTGGTGTTACTACACCACACAGGGCAGGGAGCAGTTCAGTTTTGCTCTTAAAAGAAAGGCATTTTGATTTTCGAAAGATTTCTTTCTTCTCAGACAAGGGTTGTGTATTTCTGTGAGCTTGGCCAAAGGGGCTCCTCTAATTTGGACAGAGTTTTTCTCTGATGAACTGGTTATGAAGCTGCAATCTGAGTCTCTCCCAATTCTGTCAAAAATAACCATAGGCTGCTTCTCTCTCTCCTGCTGTTATTCAGACTGTCTTTCGTACCCTGCAACGACAGACGGCCTAGTTCATGTCTTTCCTCCTTTTTTGTATTGCTTGCCAGCTCTGCAAAGCTGAGGCTGGAGGAAGACAGGTAGAAAGCCAAGTTTACCTCACTCTGGAAAACCAGAGGAAAGCCATCTTAATTCCACAGATATATTGATACTAGTGCAAATGCTGAAGCTTGGCTTTATTAATTGGGAGCTTCAGGAATGGCTGCATTCTAGGAAATTCCTCATGCTTTCCAGAGTTTGCATTTCTCTGCTTCTTTTGGATGTGTGAAAGAGCTCAGCAAAGTAATTTGACTTTGTTTTTATCCCCTGTTGTTTTGTAAGGCTTTTTCCTCTTTCTGCAACAAGAGAAATCCAGGGGATTTGGTAAACAAAGTTTAAAAAAAAAAAAAAAAGAGAGAGAAAAAAAACAGGGCAGGAAATTCTGTACCACTGAAATAAATGGCACTTTTCGCTTCTGGGGGCTAAGGGGATTCAAAGTCTGGGCAGATCATCCCTCTCTGTTCCCAATCCAACTCTCCCCCTTTTTTATAATTTATTCTGGGTGGGTAGATGACTTTTTTCCAGGGTGGTTGTTAAAAAGAGCTTTTCTAATACCTCAAACGCAGCGAGCTCTGTGTGCAGGCAGCATCCACTGCTACTGAGATCTCTCTTCCTCCCACTATTTTCCTAAGCCGGAAATATTTCCTTGGCTGCTTTGGTTTTGGAGTCCAAGTGCTGAAGCAAGCAGATGGCACAGGGCTACTTTTGCCTTTTGAAATGCAGCAGAAGAGTCTTGGACCAGATCCACTATGTTCTTTCGGCACCTTGCCTCTGTTTCAATACCTGATAATTCTTATAGGGATCAAGGTCCCCTAAACCAGCTTTGTGAGCCTGAATCTCTTTCTGCTGCCACGGGAGTCACACTGCAGAAAGCAGGGAGAGGCACCCATGTAACAACTGACTCCCTGTTTGCTTGTAGCCTCTTACAGACCCTTTATCAGTTTAGAAGTAGGCTGCTGAGTGAACAAGGATGTACTGTAGTTAAAGGCCAGTGTTTATTATTATCCTATTTAACATGGTAATTTAAGTCTACCAGGAAGCAAGCAGAGGAATCTGATAATGATGCATTCATGTGCTGCATACAGGAGAGAGTGGGTGGGCAAGGAGGCATATAGGTATATACACTTATATGTATGTGGAGAGACACAGTGATATGCATACAGGAGGCAGAAGTTACCTGGCTTGCTTGAGCACCACTTCAGTCTCAGTTTAGCCCTTCCAAAATAGTCTGGCGCAGGTAGCGGGGACGACTCCTCTCCTCCAGCAGGTCCCTCTCACAGTGCCCAGTACAGAAGGAGAAAAGGGAACTTGGGCAGCCCTGTACAGCAGCAGAGCTCTGGCACTCAGTTTCACACGGGCCCCTCCTCAGTGTCCCAACCTGCAGCAAAGACCTGCTGCTCCTTGTTCCTTGCCTGCCCCTGCGACACCACCCGGCCAATTGCACCCTCTGCTCCTTCAGGCAATTTCAGTACTCTGGCAAAACTTCTTTAGATGCTCTCTAAGAGCTCCCTTCAGCCAGTGCACCAGGGGCCAGGGTTTCTTTACACATTGTGTCTTGTTCTGTGTTTTGAATGCTCTCACAGTGTTTAGCTTTTGAGATCAGATGAGTTGCACCATGAGCACATTTGCTGTTGAAATGGCACAACGTGTGACCTTGTGCATCTGTGTGTTACACTAAATTTCAGTGATGGTGGCTGACAGATATTTTGTTACAATAAGAAGACTTGAAATCTCTTCCTGCACTGTATTAAAAAGTGACCTGCCTGTTATTTTTTTAGCTGGGGCGTTGTGCACTATAAGAAGTTTAACACGATGAAGACTGGCAAAAGCCAGATGTTGTCATTAAATACAAGTAAAATGGGAAAGGAGAGTGAATGATAAAGTTGAATTTTTAACTTAAAGTTTCTTACTGTAGGGTGTTTAAATTAAAACCTTAAAGAAATCTTAAACCTATAATTTTAAATGGGTTGTAAATAGCATTATAGAATATATTCCAGATGTGAGCTAATTTTTATAAAAGGTAATTCTTTCTCGACAAATCTAATGGAGTTTTTCAAGAAGTTTCTGTGAAAGTGGACAGGTGTGAAATCATCTATATAATCAAGCTGGATTTCCCAGAGGCATTTCACAGTGTCACACAGGAGACTAATCCATGCAGTTGCTGGTGAAGCAGAGAAGGGCCCATTTTGAAATGGAGAAAGGAGCTGGGTAGATGATCAAGGGCAGATTAGAATGGGGAAGGGTTGTGGGCCAGGGGAAGACAGGGGATGATGATTGGAGAGCAACAGGGACTGTTATTGGAGATCAATACTTTTTCACTCTCTATGTAAATGGCTTTGACAGAATGAACCACCAACTTGTTATCCAACTTTTTGGATCATGCAGAACGTACTAGATGGGGGAGAAGCCACCTGATAACCTGGAGAAAACAATCCAATACAAAGAGATTCTGCTGGGTAAAACGAACCATGAGCAAGAAGAGTAAATTTTATTTTGAGCGAACATATGTGTTGAACGAGTGTGTTTTTCAAAGATTTAAGAGCAGGAGAGGATTCGAAGAGTGCACATTTCATAAAAGGACTGAGATGATGTTTTGTATCTGTGTGGTCAAAAAGGCACAGAAAATGCGACGCGGTTTGAATGGAAGCATTGAATAGAGCTTTCAAGGAAATACTGCACCACTTAAAGAAGGGGTTTTTTTAATCATGCTAAAACTACAGTTACCAATATTTAGTACCATTCTATAGAAAAGGGCAGAGGTCCAGAGAAGAGCAGCATGATTTTGTATGAAGTCAGGAAGGGTTGAGCCATGGTGAAAGGTCTAAGAAGGTTAACTTGTAAAGGGCTTCAAACACTGACTTACAAGAAAGCTAAAAGGGGAAAAGCTGAGGAAGAATACAGGATTGTACCTTGGTTTGGAAAGGAAAAGTTATAAGGGGATACAATTGAAGTTTCTGCAGTATATTGAAGTGCATACCAAAGGCAGGAATAGATAAGCTCTTTCAATTAATATTAAACCCAGGGACTGCACAGCGTAGACTTAAGACTGAGGAACAGCATGCCAACAGAAAAAATATCAACTTCTCAAGTCAAACTTTCTTCCTCCACTTTCCAAGCAGAGAATGGCTTCCAGAAGAAGCAGGGAGAAGAGTTCCAAAAGAAACCTTCACTTTGCTTGCTTCCATTTAATGTCTTGAAATAATGCAACTGGAACAGGACATGACACGACTGCTTCCTGTGTCCAAGGGCACTTTCACCCCATAAACAGGACAAGGTGCCAAGGCTGCAGTGGACACAGCTGTCAGTGGCTTAGCTACAGCCAGCAGAAAGAGGAGCTGAAATTGGTGTCCCCTGATATTTTTGCATTGCTTTGAAGAGAGGAAAGCATCCCATTGCGTACTTGACTGCAAACCTGTTGCCCACATAAATCAGTCTCGCCGTACACTCCCTTCATTGACAGTGGCAAGAAGATCAGCCCCTTTGATAGCAAAAGTTATCAGAGCAAACCCAACCCAGCCAGCCAGAGCAGAAGTAGTGGAAGATACTCGTGAAGACTCTCTAACAGGAGTAGGGGGCTGTGGTAGCAGATTGGAAAGGGTAGAGGGTGGTGGGGGGAGTTGGGTAGAGAATTTTTCAGCTGTAATATTTAAATATAGAGGCAGCACAAAACCTTTCCTTAGCCTTGTTTCTAAAGTTCCTGTATACAACACATGAATGGCATGGGCTTTAGCAGAATGAAGGGTTTGGGGTTTTTAGGTATCTTTTCTGTCCCTATTTTTGTGGCATTTATCACAGTGGGAGCTTGGTCTAGGTATTGCTGTAAGAAGTTAATAAAAATAACACATCTCAAAGGGATTAAAGTAGATCACTTTGGGGCTCATTGGCTGCAGTTTCATAGCAGCTTAGCTATGATTTACAACTGCATATTAGTTTTAAAAATTAAGCTAAGACTGTATAAGTACATTATTAATTACATCTATGCTAAAAAAATGCATAAACTTTAACTACATGGATTTTTGTAGTAAATTGGTAGAAAACCCGTGTGCAGACCAGCCATGAGAAGAGCAGGATTTCATATTCTAATTGTGGTTTTCTCTAATGTTGATGTCTGATATACTTGGGGAAAAGGCAAGTTCAGTAAAGTGGTGTTTGAAAATGACTTTTTGAACTTCAATTCAGGCATGCTATAATGCTGACAACTTCAGCACATCATTCAGCATTTACTTATAGAATATTTTAGAACAACTTTGAAAAAGAGTCCCAAATGTTCTTAAAATATAAATGTGTAATCTGTTGTTTGTAATGACATCACTTCATTGGGAAAAAAACCACATAGGCAGGCAGCTAAAACAGCCTGAACTTTCAGCAAAATTGAAAAAAACAACTAATCAAATTGCTTTGTTGAATGTGAATAATATGCAAAACCTCAGTTTCTCAAATATATAATCTCAAAGGTGAAAATTGTGATGCATGGAAAAATCTAAGTCAAGTCATGCACTCACTTGCACGCAGGAATTAATCAATAGATATAATACTCAGACATAAAACACAGGCATGTTTAAGTATTTTCAAGATTGCTGCCTACATTTAAAATATATACATCTATAAAAGTGCCAGATACTGTCAGTTTGATATTTATGGTATCCAGTTTCTTTAGCTGCATATTAATGCTCACATCAATGAGATTTGACCATTTTATGACATCACAGCACTGAAATTCTTTCCTCTTCCAATTTTCTATTACATGAATAAACATACAGTATTAATCTGCTCATCACATAAAAAAAAATGTGAGTTTTTGTTAAAGGAGAATGGCTTCAAAACAAACCACACAACCCTTCTCTTGTTATGTAGTGTTCCTGATTCTATTCCGTTCTAATATCAAAATCATTTGCTCCTAACACAAGAGGAGGTTTTGCAAAGGATTTGGGGACTGGTCTGAAATCTTCACACACCTTGTCAAGGAGCTCAAAGGAAGAAAACATTTGACAGCTGAGAAGTGTCAAAAATGAAGAGCAATTGGAGAGTAGCTGTATGAACATGGATTTCAGCTGTACTGCAGCTTCCAAATCTCTCATTTCCACTGCAAAAACAGTCTTTTATTGCTTTTGTCTTCTGCTCCTGTCACCCCACAAAAATCAGTCACAAGTGCCTGTGTACACATATGCACAAATAAATAATAGCCTAAAATTAAACCCCACAATGCAGGAAGACTTCCTCATTAAAAGATAGAGGGAGAGACTCCAAGGCAGTAAGAATTTCTCTGTCACTGCTGAGATGATGTGAGAGACATAAATATTACAGTGATGGGTCACAATAAAAAGCTAAAGACCACATAAAACATTTTAGCATAAATATGTCATCAATTTTCCTAGTTCTTAACATGAAATTTAAACCCCAGGAGGGCCTTGAAAGGATGTCTGCTATTCTTTATAATTTTGAAATGCATTAAACACAGATATGTATAGCAGTGTAAGTTAATTACTATTTCATTATTTCCATCTTCCCTGCACCAGACCTTGTCACCCTGTATTTTTTTTTGTGGGAGCAGGGTAGCAAGAGGGTAGATTTGGGCATGTTTTGTGTCTGGCAGGATCCACAACCTGCTCAGTGTCAGACTTCAGTGATACAGATGCTACGAAAGGATGTGCTGTGCCAGTTGCAGTATTACTTTTTTTTAGCCACCAGTTTCATAGTGCACTGTAACCATCAGCATATTTCAAAAGAATAGCAAATAACTCCCCAAGGATAAAGTCTGGTACTGGCTTCTAAGCCTGGTTTGAGCTTAACTCAAGCCAGTGAGCTGTGGGTGGAAGCCATATAAATCTCCTGGTCCATCTGTCTTGGGAAAGAATGCATTTTCAGGAATCTGTGTCTTTCTAATTGCTTATAAAAACACTCTGAGACAAGCCAGTGAATAAATTAAATTTGAATGTTTCCAGTGGATCTTTTCAGTTTCTCACTGAACCTAATTACTGTCTAATCTATGCCCATGAGTATGCAGTTTTAAGTGGGACATTAGATTTTCACTCTGCACATTCAACTCTGTGGTGCATAAATTCATTATTATTTGTGGAAGAGAAAACTTCAGTGTCTACTACCTTGTGGTTTTAATTTAAAATAACTACTGCATCCGAGTCAGGCATTCTTTTAGAGGACTAAGAAGAGCTGTAAAGAGGTGGAAGATGTTTTCTAATAAACCGTGTCTCTTACTCACCCAACTGAATTGGGAAAATTTATGTTTCAAACAATAATTAAAATCTCCTCGTAGCTCAAGATGTCATGCCTTCAACTGCAATTTTAGGGAGTTGTACCACAATAGGGAGTAGATTAATTTAATATACTGCATGAAACTTTTTGCTGCAAGGATGAGTGTGGCACCGTAAGGAGCAGCGCTGCTGCTTCAGCCAGACATCTCCAAGTGTTTTGCAAAGGGAGAAAAATAGCATCACTCCATTTTTACCAGCTGGAAGAATTGAGATACAGAGGCCTGGGGGGACTTTTCCCAAATTTTTTGAGTCACTTTGAGCAGGCAGAAAATAATGTCCTGTCTGTGCTGGTGTTATTTTGCCTAAATCAAATCTGCTCCCTTTGTTTTCAGAGCGTGAATCTCTGAGCTGGTTGACACAAAAATTTTGTTATGTTAACACTGCCCAGGTGAGATCTGCATTAGTTTATTTACATATTAATCGTATCTGATGAGAACTAAAGTTAGAAAACAAGTGTGGAGCAGACCCAAAGGCACCAGCTCTAACTCTTCCTATGCTCCCCCTAATTAATACAATGAGTCTTAAACAACAATCTTCCTTTATTATTTGCAGATCATGGGATATAAAAGTCATTGTGGATTTAAAATGGACTATATTAACCCAAGTAATTCCACCAGGACTTGAGTTTCTATAGTGAAAAGTGTTGTGTTGTCTCTGGCTCAATTAGATTTTTCTCAGTGTCAATTTTAATTCACTTCACCAGAGCATGGGGGAAACTCTCGGTGGAAGGGAAAATGTTTCCTCTGAATGAGAGCCTCCTGTAGCCCACATTTTATTTAAGAGTTTTAAAATGCTTTGCAATCCCACATTCTCCCTTGAACGTCTGCTGTTGTGTGCCATAAGAGCTGAACAAAATCGCCTCATGTTTCTTAATGTGACAGGCATCTGAGTCTGAGCAGGAGGATGGAAATGGGGAAAGCAGGGTCCTTGGTCCCTCTTTTTATTTAATACTAAAAAAAAAATAAAAAAAAGTCTTGGTGAGACTTGGCCAAAAAAAAAATAGGTGGAATCTTTCTCACCCTTCCAAACACCTGCCCATGCATAAAGAGAAGTAAAAACTAGGCAGCAGGGTTTCCTTTTGCAGTGCTGAGCTCAGGACAGAGGTTGAGTGGCCTCAGAAGTTGTTTTTTCCCCTTTAGATTTTGTATTTCCCACCTCCCATGGCTGTCAGCACTTTGGTGTGCATTGCTTGGTTATGCTCTGCTTGGTGCAAAGTAAACCAAAATTATTATTTCTTCTCTATTTCAAAGGGTAAAATCGAGTAGATCTCTAATTTGAGGATGCTTCTCTTTGTGAGAAAGAGAAGACAAGAAAAAGCTGTCAGGGAAGGTTTACCCTGGACAAGGGCCTGGAATGTCCACTGTGTATATGTAGGGCTTTCCAAAATGCTCTTTTCCATCATGTTCAGCAGTTTTTTCTTCCTATCTATACATTTGTCCTTCCATATTTCATTAAACACTCAAGACTTTGGATTTATGGGTAGTTGTACGCACACACTGAAGTTTTACTTTGTGTTTGGGTGGGTTTTGGTTTGTGTGCTGGGGTTTTTTGGCTGAGAGCTCCCATTTCCAATTTTTCAAGTGACTGAGACTGCTCTCCAGTATATCACTGGGCTGTCTGTAGGAAAAGAGCTGATACTGTTACCAAAACCAGTCTATTGGGTCAATGGATGTGAACCTCTTTTCTGGCTTGGACAGATGTTGATGCCACAGTGCTCAAGTGCCCCATAGCTATTAATGATGCCAGCTTGTGTATGAAAGGTAAATACAAAACTGTCTCCATGGAGAACGCCTTCATGTTTCTCAGAAGAACTGTGCAAAACACTCTATGAAAATTCAGGTTTCCAAATGTGTTATCTCCCAGCCTTTTCACTTCCAACAGTTTTAGCTTTCTTTTCCAGTTAGCATGTGATGCCTTTCTGTGCTGTGTTACTTACTAGTTCTCACTTGGGTATATATTTAGTTAAAAGGTGCTGTGTGGAAGTAGGGAATCATTACTGTTATTATTATTATCATCATTTAGATACTGCAGTTTAAGTAGTTCAAAAAAAATCTCAAAACTAAAGGTCAGTGTAGCTTGTAGGTTTACACATGCACAGTACAAGTAACCTTCAGAAATTTCCTCATGACAAGATAAGTGCAGCAATTATATTTAAATGAGTGCCAGAGAAAATTTCACTGTAAACTGCATTAGCTGGAGAGTGTGTGCTGTAAGAGGATTTAATTGAATTAATGTTACTTACTATCAAAAGCTCCATCTAGTGTATTGCCAGGTCTCCTTATTACTAAGAATAATATTTGGCTCATAAAGACCCCTGCTCAACTAAGCACACAGTCTTGATGACTTCAGCAAGTGATTAAAACGAAAGCATTTCCTTTACTGCTTTGCTGAGCAGGAACGGGCTGGAAGCTGGGAGCAGGCACCGGTGTGTGTACAGAGCATGGAATCACCAAGCCCTTTGACAAGGCTCCTTACAGAGATTACTCTGACCAGTGGTTTCCCAGGTGTTTCATGGAGGTGTGATTTTGGCATGAGTGTCCTTCCCAGCTAGAGTGTGTCGGGTTTGGGTCATGGCTGCACCGGTGATGGAACCAAACATTGTCTGGGTGTTCAAGGGAGACTCGGTCTGGTCCACACTGGGGCTTGGAAGCCCTCCACAAATAGCAGCAGGAATGGCAGAGGGATTTAATTGAATGATCCTGGTGGTATTTTTAATGCTGTTATTAATGCAGGACTCTTGCATTATGCGGATGTGCCACAATGAGATCCAGAGAGGTATTTTGTGTGACTTCCTACATCAAAGCAGAAATGCAAATGAACTGCATTTACATATTCACATGATATAAACAGAGAACTCAGACACATGGAAACGCAGGGACATAGCCAGAGACATGCTTCAAACCAGGGATAAAGATATCCATAGTTTTCTGACTCTAATGTTTTAACCATTAAGGAGAAAATGTGATATATTGGATGTTTTTGCAGAATATTTTTGAATGTCAAAATCCCATTGAAGCCTGCATCTCCTTTATGTTTGATATTATTTTATTTTCCTTTCACATGCATTTGCTAAAAAGCGAATACATCTAACAAAAAAAACCCCTTTTATTCTCCATTCATTCAGCAACAAAAGCAACAAAGGAAGAGGGTTTGAACCAATCTTTCATGAAAATTGGGAAACAGTAGAATAGTTTCTACAACAACTTTCTTTATTGTTGGCTGAATCAAATGGCAAAAGTTTTTATTCACCTACGCATCTTATATTTTAACAAGCCACATGTCACTCCTGAGCTTCACCCACCCGTATTTCTGTGTGCGGGTGGCATTCTGGTACAGTCAGTGAGGCACATGCCATTCAAAGGAGTTACAATCTCCCCTTTGTTTTTGTGGTGTTGTTTTGGGGGAGAAAAAGAAAGAGTAATTGCCCGTGTTAACTGATGTTCATTACACGGAATTGTTTAGCTCTCTTAAAAAAATCATTGATCTGCTTTTCCCCGTGAAAGTGCTCAAGGTCTCAGTTCACAAAAGAGAAATCAGAATGTTAAGCAGCAGCCTGGCAATCTGTGCTGCAAGGAGCAGAGAGCCACGTTCTGTGCAGAAATGTCAGCAGAGTTTGCTGTCTTCAAAAAAAAAAGACAAATATTTAGTTGGGATGAGAAACATTATTACTGTTGCAGTCAGATGTAATTTTGGGGAACAATCTGTTTAAGAGTAGGCATTTTTTTCTCATACATTTGTATGTAGTGTTCATGATTGAACATTCGTTAGGTAACATCTGGCACGAGCTGTTCCTCTTTCTCTCTAAGTTTCATGGCTTTGTTTTGTATTTGAGAAGGATGTTACAAAAGGTAATTTGGTGTCTCATTCCCATTGGTATGGTTTTAACTTTTGAATTACTCCCTTGAAATAGGAGGAAGGGGGAAAAAGCACCATTTGGGTATTTTTAATAGGGAATAGGCAGCCTTTAGATTTCATGGCGAGTGCCCGTGGTACGCTGTGTGCATGCAGCAAGTCAAAAGTGCAGCTGCAGACCAGGGTCCATGAGCCACAGACAACAAAGGGACCCAAAATCTGGGGCTCCAGCCTTGTCCACATGGTCTTATTATCATTTACTGTTTGTACTGCAGATGCACATAACAGATTGTACAATATGCTGTACAAACAGATTGGTAGAACGATCTTTGTCCTGAAACACTGACGGCAGAGCTGAACAAGAAGGATTGACAGTGTGCCTGCACTGAGGGCTGCACAGCCCAGACGCCAGTGTTTTGGACCCATGTCCTCAACAAAAGGGCTTTGTGCATCTTTGGTGAAGCAAAGGTCTGTTCTTGCTGATCTCACTGTAAAGGGCTGAAATTTTAAGTAAGAATTAAAAGAAAATAGAACAAAAAACATTAGAGAGCGAGTAGGAGAAGGGAATGTGCCTACTTCTTGCTTCTTTTTTCTTTCTTCTCATCTAACAGCATTTCTTCTACACTTGCCAAATCGAGTGTGTCAAAGGAGCAGACTTTCAAACTTTGGGTAGTTGCTCCCAGCATTGGAACAAAGCCCTGGAAAAAAAAAAAAAAAAAAGGCTGGGGCATGCAGGGCTGAGGCTTTGGTGACCTGACTGGGAGAGGCACTGCTCATGGAAACTCTGATGCTTTGGAAATGATAGGGAGAGCAAGCTCACAAACTTGGCTTGCTCTCACAGGGCTACCCAAACAGGAAAAATCCTAATACTTAATGTCTTTTTCATCATCCACAGCATGCAAAGAGATCGTCCACTTATGCCCTGTGTGGTTAAGAAAACTAAGAGTTGCTCACTTATTTATTGAAGTAGCTAATGTGCATTTCAAAATGCCTCAGTGTTGGCTGCTGGGGGAAGGAGGAATGAACATTAATTTCAATGAAAATATTTTGTAGGAATAGTTTGCTTGGTGAATCTAGATCATCTGCAGCTGCTAGAATACTGATATAATCCTGTTTATATGTTTTAATAAATCAGTAAACCACATGAAAATGGAGGTGTTTTGGGTTGTGCACACACCTTTCAGAGGATCTTTGCTTAGGGACGAGGAATGATTTTGCCATATAGAAACACTTCTGTTTCTCTTTCATGTGAAAGTGCTCTCTCACTAAAATTATTAAAGAAAACATTTTTCAACTCTGAAGTATTGCTGATACTTTGGCAGTGGCTGTGGCCAGTAGTCCAAGGGATGGGAACTGCTGAGCACTTGGTATTTAAACAACTCTTGTTGACTTTGCGGTTAAAGAAGTTTTATGGCTGGACCAGATATAACACTTGACCCACGTGGTTTCTGGTTTGAGGTAAGACTGTACAGGAACATGCCAGGATCCAGGGCTCAGCTCACAGCAGAGCCACAGTGCCTTTTTCAAGAGGGGTGAGTCTCTGGATCAGGTGAGAGATTTTGAGTTCCAGGATACAAAGGTCTCAAGTTTGGAAACCTAACTTGAGTGAAAAAACCCTGCTGGCTTGATTTTGCCTGTTGTCTGCCAAATCTATGCTTGTTCTGTTTAATGCATTCCTAAATGTTTTGTCCAATTTTATTTGGAAGTGGACTACGGGACACTCTTTCCAACTCCCCCCCAAACCCCCAAGATTAAATGTTTTACTATTGTAAACACACACAATTGTGTTGGTGGTTTTTGGTGTTTCAGTCCCTCCATTTTATTTATTTTCTGTTGTATAATCTCTCTTCTGTGCTAATATTGATGAATTGGAGGGATGCATTTTCTGTCATGTAAAATAGTACTGGGGATAAACTCTGCCTAGGATTTTGGCTGACCCCTTCATCAGGCTTAGCTCAAAAATTAATTTGTCATTACCCAGGTGCTATGCACTAAGCTTTATTGGCATAGAGGAGCGCCACATCCTGTATGTTCTTTGGAAGGAAAGAAAGTGATCATATAATCACTGAGACAGTAAACAGTCATTTCCAATCTAGTCATATTTTATATGAACTGGCACTGTATGTTGTATATCATCCATCTTGCTAATCCTTGTTCCACATTGCCTCCCACTTGAGGCCAAGAACATTACAGCTGTGCCAGAGAGTGGGTGGAAAAATAGCCTTATTATTAACCTAAGTTGAAAACATAATGGCTTTTTGAATGTCTTCATTCACAGATGCAGTCACACTAAAATATTAATACCCTTAAGTGTAGAGAAACAGAATTTTCATTTAAAAACCATTGTCCATGTGTGTTGCAAAAGGGAAAGCCTTGAAAGTGTTGTGAATGCCCTGTATCTTTTGTTTTATGTTTTATCCTTTAAATGTCAGTATTCTGTAATAAAGGAGACAAAATATTATTCCGAATAGGTTTTGAGCAATGTTGCTGCCATCACTAACATTGCCTTGTGGTAAAGAAAAAAGAGTTTGTCCAGTTTTCTCTTTGTCTTAAAAGACTGGTAATGACTGAGTGGATATTGAAACACACATCATGACTTTTTAGTACCATGATCAAGCAGGGCTGCATTGCCAATGTCAGTGTTTGTTTAAATCTCATCCCCAGAGGGATCAGAAATACTTAAGGTGCATGTGTTTTCTGGGAGGAACCATCACAAAGAGCAGAGGAGAAAACTGCAACCCTCATCTGATTAATCTTCAGAGTACCCCAGGATCCCTGATTTACAAGCAGAAATGAGGGACCCAGCAATGAAAACTGAGTGAAGTTGCAGGACAGCATCACTGAAAAGGCACAGAAAAAGGAGATGTTGCTCTTCTTTATTTAGAGTAGAGGTTTGCCTTTCTTAACTCTGTAATTTACTTCTGTGTATATCTTCCCAGGTAAAATATGAATCTTCCACAAACCTCTTTAGGGGGTGTAAGAATTGTTCTTGAAGAGTATTCAGAGAATAAATAAATAAGTCTTGATTGTACTAATTTATGACTAGCATGAAAAAATGTCCCCTCTTTTAAAAAGGAAAATAAAAGGATTAAAACTTCCAGTGTATCAGGCCATGTGTTGTAAATTAGCCTAATTGTTTTAGAATTCAGAAGTGTTTCATCATTTTAAATTGGGCTTGTCTGATATTTAGTTCCACATTTTTTATAATTCTGCAGGACTAATATGTAGCCTGTTGTTGCACATGAAAAGCTTTTTTTATCCTAATTTTCAAGACTGATGGAATGAGAGGAGGTTGACAAGTAATCGCTTAGTTATCTCTGTGTCAAAGCTTATGATATGCTTTATAGTGAAAATGTGCAATATACAGTTCCAGAAATAATTTTTCTCTACGTTATGGTTTATCTTTCTGGCATACAAAATGCAAGAGTGCGCAATGTTGAAGTCTGATAGAGGATTTCAAATTGCTGGGAATTATCTTTAAGTTTTGCCTAGTAAGTCTTAGCAGAAACCAAAACAGGGTACAAGGTAGGGGCCCCAATATTAACAGGACTGCCCTCCAAGCACATCCTTATTTCCCCATATCCCATTTCAAGTAGGAAAAGAAACTTCACATTTTTAGGGCATTATTTTGCAGTTTCTCTTTTGATCCACTGTTCTCTGTGGATAAATACAAGTCACCTGTGAGTAGGGCTTTTTGTGAAAAGAGCAAGTGATGCTTGTTCCCAGTAAGAACTGGTGGTTGCAAGGCTTGTTTGACAATCTAACCTGTAACCCACCATTTCTCAGCTCCCATCCAGGAAAACTTTGCATTGTTTATGCCCAGCAGAGATATTTTACACAGTAACAACATGTTGAATAAGAGATGAGGTCACACTGTCAAGTTAACTAAACAACCTCTGGTAGCAAAATATGATCTCTCAGAGATTTTATTTTGTATTTTTTTTTAGCTTGCAGTTAAGACTGGGGACTTTGTTCCAAAGCTCTCTGAGTTTTTTGGTAGCAAAGCTGTGCATCCATGCTATTCTGTTGGACATGTTCCTGTGGCTGCCATGGTGACCTGCAGAGAACACCGTGCAGAATCCTGCTTCTCCAAATGTGATTAGATACATTCAGGAGCCGCATGCTGTTGATGCCAAGGAGCACTGAATAGTTTCATCTACTTTGCAGACAAGCTTCAGTGTAAGCCCTCCTGCCACTGCCTGCTCAAGGCCACCTTTGACAGCCGCAGGAGCCAGCACATCACTGTTTAGGCACTCGTTTTGTTCCTTTTCTCTATTTTTCTTTCTCCCTCTGATTAAGTTGCCAATCATCCAGCTTCTTTCTCTTCTTGTCCTGATAAGTTGCCAATCATGTCATACAGCCTATACCTCTAGAGCCAAGAATTTCTCTTGTCATAACTTGAAAACAGGCTGCTGGAGATTTATTTTAAATCTCAGTCTGATTAAATGCCACATCTTGATCTTTGGAGAGCCATAGGACCTATAGACCATGGTACTCTTATTTGGATTTCTCTGAACTGGTGGAACTAACAGACTTACAACATGTCCCATGGGTCATCCAACACAGTCTCAATATTTCCTTCCCTTAATAGATATTAAATATTCATGAATAGGGTTTTTTTCTTGAGTTTTCTGGGACATACATGGTGATAGTTGCAAGAAATAGTCAGTTGTATGAAGGCTTCTGAGGAGAATAACATACTTTTTTGTGTGGAATGTGGCGTTTTATGTTTTCATCTGCTTGTCAAATCATTTATACAAAGATAAGTAGCAGCCCTATTTCATAAGGTCTTCAAGCCATAAATAGCAATGGGAAATTAAGAAAAACTGAAAGTGTTTACTGTGAAAAGCATATTTAAAATACTTTTTGTGAGATTTCAGAATAGTTTTTTTGGGGAAATTATGGGAAGTCTGATTCTGGGAAATCTACAGATAGAACAAGATAAAATTTTGTAAGAATTATGCGTGGAAGTGTAATGCTGTCCTCTCTGGGAGAGTAGCTTAGCTGAATTTTCCCGCCTCTAACTGTTTTATAGTTCTATTAAAACGGCTTTCCTAGATATACAAGATAACACTTTCCTCCCGTATTTATACTTTGCTGTCTCATTTTCCAGTCAGAAGGAAAAGACTGTATGAATCATCTAAGCTTTTCTCTCTCATTTTGGAAGTACATGTGTTACACGTCTATTCCGTATCTCCCTTCATTGATTTTACATTAGTTAATCATCAGACAAAAATAAAGAGGAATAATAATTAACCAGGATAGCAGTCTCTCCCCAGAAGTGTTTTCTTTGCCCCAGTGAGGCTGCCCAGGCAAGGTAATAATGACTTCTAATTCTTCGTCAGGACACTTTGCATTTTTACACTGTTAGTCTGTGCAAAACAAGATTCTGTGCAAGAGGCAAGCAAGAGGCAGGTTGGGAAGTGGTTGTGAGATACCTCTCAAATACCTTTGAGTTTGGGCTTTCTGAGCATAGATCCCCCACGTGAAGTGTGTTCTTCGTTCTCATTGCTTGTGCTCATTAAGCACTGCCATTTATTTTTGTGTGCCTGCACAAATATATGGCTTTATTACTAAAGTGGTTTGTTTATCTTTGCTGCTGCTGCATTTATTTTAGCACTCATCTAAACAATTAATTAGGGAAACACTTGAGTGCCAAATACACTTCTTCAGATACCACTCAGTTGGGTTTTTTATTTATTTTCAGGAGCATCAAGCATTAAAAAAAACCTATCTTTTGCATTTTTTTTTCTAAGCATGCCTTTTTCCCTCTTTTTTGAAGTTTCCACAGCAGAGTACATTGCTTTGAAAGATCATGGGCCCTGTTGAGAGTTCAAAGCCAAGTAAAGATGATGCTTAAAGTTCAAAGGCTCTGTGGAGCTGCATCTTCATCTGCATAAAATAGTTTCAACCAACTAGAAAGATAGAAAAGCTGTCAGGAATTGCTTCTATTTCTTTTCTATTATTATTATAAAGAAAGCTTAATTGGGGAACAAATGTGTCACTGCTAACAAGTTCAGGCAAAGCGAAGCTCCTTAGATGAAACACTGCTTGAAGGTGCAATGCAGGAAAGATTTGACATGTGCTGTGACCCTGTGAGAGTGAAGCTGTGAATGCCTAGAAATCAATACAAGATGTGCTAGGGTTCATGATGTTGAAGTCGAGAAAGAGTTGAAAGTGTTTGACTTCATCTTGGGCAGAGGGAGCAGGGAGTGTGACAGATTCAGACAATGGATTTAGACTCGAGTTTTAAAGATGGGGAAACATATTTATCAGGGGGAAAAATGTAAATAGTTGAAAATTATCTCCATTAAAATATTGTGTATCCTGAAGCAAATCATGACTCAGAGGCTGTGCCAGTTCTTCCACCAGCAGAGGATGGAGCCCCCAATTCCATGGCTTGACCAAAAGCAGCAAAATCAGGGCAGGGGGGATGTTGGAGGAAACAGTTATTTGTTGATTCAAGTTCAGGGCACTTAGAGGCAATATTTATCCTAAAATTTCTTCCCATGCTATTCAAGCATCCCTTAAGCCATCTTAAATGTCTTGTATTGATTTCTTCCATTTCCTATAAGGTACCTTTCAGAGGAAGTGTGACAGACTGCAGTGAGTCAGATGGAAGCAGCGCTGGCACGTACTGCTCTGCTGTTACTCATTGTCACTACGATGTCTGTGTCTTTTTACCTCAATTTTTATTTTTTCATGGTTTCTTCAGAGTACTCTTTTGAGCTCTGAACATTTTTATTCTTTCTATTTTACAAGGGAAAGCTAGAGCATAGGGAGATGAAAAGCCAGATTGTTCAAAAGCATTTAGGCATCGAAAGATTCAGATGGGCATTGAACATTATTTTCAGAAGAACTTCAACACCCTATTCCTAGAAATGAGTTATTCAAGGTCAGATATTAGATTCTTTTGTAGAAATGGAATCCAACTCTTCCAAATCCAGTTAAATATTGAAAACAGCCCATACACAATATTCTTGCCAAGTTTCTGGGTAGGGTTGAGGTTTTGTTGTTTTGTAAATGAGTGAAGTGTCAGCAATAACAATGTTTCTTCTGTGTACCTTCTTTTATAACTCCTCCTCCCTGGATCTCTTCCTCTTTTTTCTCTTAGTGCTGATCGTTCTGGCTTTTCCTATGCTGTCCTTAGAAGACACAAGCTCAGAGGTTTAGAGCTGTCAGTGAGGTTTAAGCAAAACTTCATGTCAGATACAACAGGACTGGATAAACTGCAACTTAAAAAAATGCATTGTGTTATCATTAATTCATAAATGTATTGATATATTTCTAAAAACAAGGCATGACACAAGACATTTTATTATCTTGTGTGTCTGTGGCAATATCTGCCATGCTGGGATGTTTGTAGAATCATCATAGAATGGTTTGGGCTGAAAGGGGCCTTACAGAGCACCTTGGTCCAACCACCCTGTCCTGGGCAGGGACACGTTCCACTAGACCAGGTTGCTCAAAATTCCATCCAGCCTGGCCCTGAACACTTCCAGGGATCCACAGCTTCTCTAACCAGCCTGTTCCTCTGTTTCACTGCTCTTACAGTGAAGAATTTCTTCCTAATTCCCAACTGAAACCTTCCCTCTTTCAGTTTGAAGCCATTCTCCCTTGTCCTGTCACTACATGCCCTTGTTAAAGTTCCTCTCCAGCCATATCCTGATCCCATTTAGGTACTAGAAGGTGCTAAAAGGTCTTCAATTCTGTTTCTTTAAAAAAAGAAAAATATATTAATTCCCATGTTCTTCTTATGAAAAAAACTCATTTTGTATGTGAAATTTGCTAGTGGTTCCCAACTGATGTGTACAACAATAAAACAGTAATTTAACTGATGTTTTCTGCTAGAGTTAAATAAGCTTGCAGTATATTTCTGGGGAAGTTAAGCTGTGTTAGGAGGGGTGTTGTCAGAAGCCAGTTAAATTCCTTTGTTGACATTTCACAGAATCACAAGCTGGCTGAGGTCAGAAAGAACCTCTGGGATTCATCTTGTCCAACCCCAGCTCAAAGCAGGGTCACCTACAGCAGGTTTGTCAGAGCTGTGTCCAGGCAGGATTTTAATATCTCCAGGGAAGGAGAGTCAACAACCTGTTTGGGCAAACTGTGCCGGTGTTTGATGACCTGTAGTATAAAAATGTCTTTCCTTATTTTTAAATGGAATTCCCTGTGTTTTAATTTGTGGCCATGGCCTCTTACCCTTTCACTGGACCACTGAGAAGGCTCTACCTTCTTTACTTCCTCCAGTGTTTTCTTCTCCAGGCTGAACAGTCCCATCTCTCTCAGCTGCTTTTCATATAAGAGATGCTCCAGACCTTCCTCATCTTCATGAGGACATGGCTTCCTTCACTGGACAGGCTCCAGTATGTTCACATCTCTCTACTGGGGAAAAAGAAGGAGACCCAGAACCCCATATATGTCTCAGCAGGGCTGAGCAGAGGGCAAGGATCACCCCCACTGACCTGCTCTGCCTGATGCAGCCCAGGATGCCTTTATCATTTCACCAGTGAAGATAAGTTCCAGTACAAAACATAGGTTTTTCATAGTGAAAGGAAAAGTTTATAATTTCCAAATAACTCTCAAAGATTTGATTATTTTGAAGGTATACTTTTATGGTAAAGCTCTTCTATTTCAAGTATTTTTCACCACAGAGTTGCCTCCTAGTTGAACTAGGACTTGCATGGCTTCTCAGGGGTCACAGTGCAATTAGAGGTATCATCAGAGCAATGATCTGGAAGTCTTATCAGGAAAAGCCAGTCTTCAGTGATCTTTCTCAAGCATTCAAGTGAAAGAAGAAACAAAAGGAAATCCAGGACTATAAGATGTGTGTGCTGGGAAGTTTGATTTGCTACTAGTGAGTGCCAGGGTTGGAGACAATAGGGCTTTTGAAATGACATCAGGGAAAGATGTGTCCCTGTCTATGTTAATTTATGTAAACATGATCTTTGTAGAGTCTTTTTGAACTGAAATACAGTGTTACAGCAGTTTTCTGCTGCAGGAATGCATTAATAAGGGAGGACATCTTAATTTTGTATTTCCTTTTTTTTTTAGCATCTGTTCTCTGAACCCTCTTTCTCTACTGCATCCAAAGATGTATTTAGCAGAGGGTCTTAGGGGTTAACTTGCACAGAGGACATTTTAATTCATTTTAAAGCCAGTAAATTCAAGCTAGTAAACTCCAGTTAGTTGTTACCTGGCCAAAGAAAAGGGAAATAATAACCATCAGCTAGGAAGAAAAGAAAAATAATTTATTTGAGGGAAGAAGAAAGTGAATTAATGATTAAGGGGTATTAGTGCAAGAATAAGAAGAAAAAGAAGGAAGAAAAGGTAAAGGGAAAATGACAAGAAGGAAGCATAAGAAATAAATAATTATTTGTAATTTCATTTTTTGTACTTTCATTTTGATGTCCCCCCAGTTTCAAGATTTCTTTCTTGATACAATATATATACATAGTGACAGGACTTGTTTAAAACTATTTCCAGTTTAAAAAAAAAAATTCTCGTGTTTTGTGTATATTCTTTTCTGTATTTTACAGGTGGGAAGTGCAGTGACTTCCCATGGGACACCCCTCACAGACCTAGAGGCTGGAATGCCATTCCCCATCCTCTCCCCATGACATCCTAATTATTTGAGAATTTCTTGTCCAAAAGCTCTGACAAGCAGTCTTTATTGTAACCCATATGCACTGATGTATAAGATCCCAATTATTCTCCACCCCTGAGATGTAGAAATGGGAATGGACCAAGCATGAACTCAACAGGAGGCACTGAGCTGCTGCTTTGATTTTCCCACTGATGTTGGCTGAGTGACAGCTGTCCATCAAAAGGAATCTCCCCAGGGATTTGCACTGGGTGGGTATTTGGACAGGCTGGACAGAGGAACATTCCAGGCCAGGCCACCTGCAGATCAGGGTGCTGGTGCAGTGCTGGTGTCCAGGCTCAGTGCCCCTGACTGCTCAGCTCTGTCTTCACAGCACTCCCTGAGTTTATGTTGCAGTGTCTCTCATCCACTGCTCAGCCCAGACCAATAAAGCTCAGCTTCCATCCCAGCACGCAGGGATGGTTTCTTTAGGGACAGATTAGTTTGTAATGACATAAAATTGCCTTGATGCCATAAACCTGATTTGTGTGTATTTATTTACCCTGCCACCATGTATAGACTCTAATTCTGCATCTGCTTTTTTTTAGTCCTTTATCACCATCTAGTGCAGATATCATATGAATGTTGCCAAGCTGCAGGTGTGGAAGTTGGCCCCGTCCTTCAGAAGTAAAACAGAGTTCCAGGATGCTGGCCATTCACTTCCCAGTCATTGCACAGGCAGCAGGAGAGTTCAGGAATTTGCAGAAGCTGTCATTGTCCTATATGAGAAATTGTACATTGAAATTCTTCAGATACTTGTACAGCTATTAGCCATTTAAAACTGTTTAATATAAGTGGCTTATTTCAGAGAGCAAGAAAAGTAGATTCTGGCAATTTTGCCCTTGATATCTTTTCTATCTGTGTCGCACTTTAGTCAAAATTTACATAATAATGGGTAGGGAAGTGTTGTGGCACATGAACTGGTACATGTTAGTTCTTAGTTGCTTTCCCAAAAGGCTTGAAAATGCAGCAAATTTAATCTAGGTCAAAAAAAGAAGAAAAAGAAAAAAAAGAAAAAAAGAAGAAGAAGAAAAAAAACACTTCCATTTTGTAGGCAGAGGACATTTATAGAGAGCATTTGTATTCACAAGGGTATGGGAATGACAGAGTGCGACTCCTCCAGAAGAGCTCCCCGGTGCAGCTGAAGGCTGACAGCAAACTAGGACTTGTGGCCAATTAACAGAAAGGCCGTCATAACTTGCAAGGCATGGAGAGAAAAAATTGAGCTCCATGGGATCATTTTTCACTGGCCATTTACAGGGCTGTTACTGGCCTGGAGCATTTGTGCTTTAATGCGAGCGATGCAGTGCGGGGCACTCTGGGGCTGGGGCACTGCCACCCTGGATGCTATAACCAGGAGGAAAGTTAGAGCACAGGGTGGAATTTGGCACGTCCCAGCTGTGAATCCCTCTCACTTGTGAGCCCTTCCCTACATTCAGCTAATGTATTAATATTAGAAGTGGCATTGCTATAATATGTGCTGTCATTAGAGTGGCAGTGCGGTTTCCTGGCTGGTGACAGGACTGGTAATACGGTTTCCATCAGGGTGCCAATTATATCAAACTATTAGCAAACCTGAGCTAATTGGGAGGTGGCATCATTAAAAGTTGATTTCTGCTGTATTCGGCAATTCTGTCAGGGCTTGCTTCAGCAGTGAATCCTTTCCATCTCACTCTCCCATGACTCCAATAGACAATGGAGCATAAGGATGGTGCAGGTAGGAATCAAAACACATCCCTGCCTTAGCCACCTTCTCATGAGCAGAGTTTCAAAAAGAGTTGGATTTTTATTTCTGGGTTCCTTTGTCAGGAATGGCTGTATATGCTATTCAGACAGTTCATGGTTTTCTCTGGTTTTGTATTGAACAATCTAATCAAAATCCCTAAGACCTGAGACACCTCTCCTAATACAAGGCCAGCATCTCCAGTGCAGGTTAGATAATTGCACTAACATCTGTAGCACAGAAGAAATGCCAGGCAAGGCTCCCATTGCACTGCACCAAATGTAACAAAAGTGAAAATTCTCATTGCCCAACCCCACACCTGAACTCCTTGTAGGAATAGGTCTTCTCAGTGGCTTTAGTGAAAAAGAGCTTTTAATGTCTTCATTGGCTTTCGGAAAATGACATTACAAGTCATGGGGTGTTTGGTTGCAAATCACACTGTTCAGGCAGCTGTCTGTGATTTACAGAGCAAGTATTCCAGAGTTTGGGTGGATGGCTGGAATGCAAGAGACCTTGTTAAAGCCTGCCCTGCATTAGTGTAGCCTTTAAATTTTGGTAGTGGATGAGTGAATGTGGAAATCAGGAGATAAACATTTGGAATGGGGAAAAAAAAAAAAAAAAAAGGAAAGACAAGAAAAAGAAATCCTCCTTAACTTAAACTAGCTTGAACTGTGCTGGATTGACAAGAAGCTACTGTCCCCATTGAGATTCCAGGCTTGTATGAAGCCAGCACCTGTTCTGCTTGCAAATGCATACACAAAAGTGAGCTTCATTCACAGAAAGAAAGAAACATAGCAGGACTTCACTCATTTAGCCTTCCAGGGCCTTCAGTCCCTTGATCTGTCAGCCCCTTAGAATTCAAATGCAGCCTTTAAAGGAATTTTCAATTCACAACATGATGACTTTGTTGATGTCCTGAATGTGAATGTATTTTGAATTGAATTTGTCTGCCAGGATTCCATTACTTGTTAAAAGAATACAGAGTTCAATCATCAGATAATCATTATAGCTGTTTTGAAGTGTTTATTTTATTAGTCTAGAAGGTAAAGCAAATTTCATACTTTTAAGTTGTTGCAGGTTTTGCAGGCACCCTGATAAGCTCTTGTATTTCTGTACCCCATGGTTAGGGTTCAGATACTGGCAGCAGGTGATAATATGCACAACACAGGAGAGATCCAAACTGACAAGTTATGACAGTTGAAAACTAAAGAAACTAATAAATCAGACCAACAAATATGGGTTGGGGTTTTTTTCCTCCTGTATCTTTTCTCTTTTAATTCCCAAAAGTTAAATTTTCAGGTCTGGGAGATTGCAGAATGATTTTCCTCAAGCAAATCAAAAACTCAGAGCATCTTGTGGAGCGTTGTTTTAATTCCTGTCCACATCCAAGGGTTACTTTCTCATATAGATGCACATGTGTAATTCTTGGTAGCTCTAACACAGGAATTGTCTGTTCAGTTTAGGGAGCTGTAAAAGACTTTTTCTCACCCGAAGCAAGATGGAGGTTGCCGTATTCATTCAGGCATGAAATCCTGGCTGAGAGATTAAGCCTCTTACACAGATCCCAGTGCTGTTAAATGCCAACGAGGACCGTGTAAGCCCCATCTTCAAGTGGAGGAGAGCTTCCCGTTGTTAGTTGTTCAAAATTAGGAATGTAAACAGCTCTCACGGCATAATTAGTCTGTGTTTGAAATGGGAGAAAGTGAAGAAAATAATGGCATGGCAGAGCTCCTGGAGTTGTCATAGAGCTGGAACTTGCAGCCTAACAAAGCTGTGACTGCTCTCCTGGGAGGGAGAGCAGAAGTCATAGGGGAGGAGAAGCCCCATTACATGGGGTCACTAACAGCTCTTTGAAAAAATCCTCTTGCTTACAGGTGGAATGGCATTTCTTGAAGTTTCATGGTGAAAACTGCAATTTGTCGTAATTCCAAAATGTCCTCCAGAAACCCAAGTTTGCTGTCAGCAGAAAATCATGGCTACAGTGGTCTGAAAGTCCTCACCACTTGATCTTCTTTTTCCCCTTCCTCACTTGTAAATGATGGCATCAGTGAACCTATGGCTGGGTTCCTCTGTAATCCATTGCTGCCATCTTTGACAGTGACTCACGTAAAGCTGTTTCTAGCCATACACGAGGCTGTTTGTCCCTGTCACTGTCTTGCTAAACAGGTTTCTGTGGAAATAAAATAAATAAAATCTCCACCATTGGTGCTAATTGGTGCCTTTGGCAACCTGAGCAAGAGCTTGTGAATTGAATGTGTCATGGAGAATTGAATGTGTCAACTCTCTCTCCCAGTGGCTGGGACCTTGAGGTCTTTCTCTGGCACTAAATTTCCTTTGAATAAAGAAAAAAGGGGAAGGGGGGAGGGAAGGAAGAGAGAGAGTGAAAACAAGCTGAAGTAAGAGATCTTTTCCCTTTTTTTAATGAGGTGCTGAAGTTGAGCATTGTAGTGTCCACGCTGCAGCGTTTGCTCGTTAGATGCCTTGAGAAGCAGGGCTGTTTGCTGCTGCTGTTTCTCAGGCATCCCATTTGTTGCCATTAAACGCCGAGCAGCACGGAGTGGCAGGTTTTATTCAGTCTGTTCAAGCATCTGGCAGGATAGCCATGAAGTTGTTGCCGATGTCCTTAAGGGACTGTAGGGATCTGCATGATTCATTCAGCATTTTTTTCAAGGTACAAAGAAGAAATGCCTTACGCTGTAGTAAATACTGTTCCAAGTAGAGCACAACCAGCTTAGCAGAGCGTGGGAGATTTGCTGCTCTGGAGGTACTGACAGGCAGCACGAGCTCCTCTGCCTGTGGGCAAGAATACACTAACCCATGTGGAGTTAGACTGGGCTGTATTTCAGACTGCTGAGGAACAGCAGAACCATGTCCCCAAACCAGTTCACCTGTTAAGTTGTCCTGACCAGGAGGGGAGAAGGTTATCACTGCCAGGCTTTGAGTTATTTGCATGTCACAAAAGTCTAGTTGTGGTTCAAGCTGCTGTCAAATTTGTTGGTGATGAAGCAAAGATTGTATGTGCATGGGGCCAGAAGGGGAGGGTTGTATTTTTTTATTTTCTTTCAGTAGGAAACATACTTTTTCTTTTCCAGCTGGGTCACTTGTTTGTCTTTGGCAGTATCAAATTTTCTTTAGTAAAATGGAGGAAGGAAGGTCATTGCCACTTTGCCTTTCAGCAGGGGACAGCTACCAGTCCTGAAGCACAGATTAGCCCTGTCCTTTTATATAGGTGTCTTCCCCTCCAATATTCCTGCAGAAAAAAACTGAATTAGGTACTTTTTTCTATGTACTGACCCAAAAGAATTTTACACTGGAGGCATCTTCAGTGCAGTTTGCGTAACATGGATGCAGCACCTCTGGAAAATCCATAGGCTGAGCTACAGCATTTCCTTGGGTAAACAGGGATCATTGCCTTTTCTGGTACTCTCTGTTCTCTTATTTTCTTTTTTGAGTCCAGCCCTGACCTCTGTAGCAAATACTTTCAAATTCAGGTGTCCAGAAGTGGCTGCTCCACTCAAACCACAGCAAACCAGCTCTTGCTGTGGGCTTTGTTTTATTTAAGATGTAAGCCAAACGCATCCTGAGAAAAATTTTATCCATGTGCATTTTAAGATGTATGTCTGTGAGCCGGGAAGTCTCTATTTTTGTCAGGGTCTGATAACCTGCCTGAAACATCTGCACATTTCCCATTAAGCTACTGTTTCTTCCAGCCCTCATTCATGGGAACATCTTTCTCTCCTGAGCTATTACTTCCCAAAAATGACCAGTTAAAGGGTATTTCACAGCATATTCATCTTTCAAGTGCAGTTGTTTCAAGTAGTGCCAAGAATGATAAACCAATAGCTTTCAAATTTCTTCTTATCAGAATGAACCCACAGAGCTGAAATCTAAAATGAAACTCTCTGGGCCAATGGAAAAGGACATGGCAGTTGCAAAGTTGTGATTACAACTTGATATTTTCCCCTCTGAATCTTCTCTCCTGGTTAAAAAACTTTATAGTTAAAAGCTCATAAACCAAACAAAGAAACAATAGAAGATAGACTTGAGGCTGGCTGGCAGGATAAAAAAATATTGCAATGTTGTCTCAGAGTTGCACTGTTAAATGTCACAAACTTGGATTTTTTTTCTCATTTTCATCTGGGGTAAAATAATTCAAATTTTCAGAATTTTCCAGTGAAACAGAAGATTTAGAAACACTTAAAGGAAACATAAACCCTAACAGGCTGTGCTTGTCTCTAGCACACATCCCTGTGAACAATGTTCCACTTACTGAAATAATTATTAAACTATCTCCATCATAAAGTGTGAAATTTTAAAGAACCTGTTGGCAGTGTGAAAAATGTTTCTCTCAGCTGTGTTAAGTCTGCATTACCTGCCTGCCCATGTTTTGCTGTGCCTGCAAGTGATTTTCTGCGTGAGGGATAAACTTGTGTGTTTCAGCTGGGAATACATGGTCCCCTTTTCTTGTTATAGAGGTAATGGTTGTCCCTGGCCTGGCTGCAGAGCCAGAGGGAGCATTCCCAGTGCCAAGCACAGCTTGAGCCAAGCAAGGGGCAGTGGAGGGGCCATTCTGGATTCAGCCCTTCCTTCCAAAGTGTGATATGGGCCACCTCCACACTTCCAGTGTTTGCTGTGTGCTGCTGTGCACATCTTCTCCTTGTCTCCTTTGGCATTAGGGGGATGCTGCAGGGTTGAACACAAGCAGGCATGTCAGGTGGGCTGGGATGTTTCACCTTGGCCAACATTGGGCAGCTGATACAAGCATTATCTTTGCTCACTGCCTGAAGCACAGATTATTTTATCTGTGTCATGCTCCCAGGGAGCACCGAGGCTCAGGAGCCGGGGTTTCTTTTATTTACTGATTGGTTTTGACATTTCTCTGGAGTTGTAACAAATCTCTGACTGTGATTAAGAGAACAGGGTTGTTTTCTGATTCATCAGTAAGACCTGCATCATCCTGTTTCATGTGAAGTAGGTTTTTTCTTCAGTAGCCACTTCTGCCCCCCAACCAGCACTGCCCAGAATGTTTTCCCCTCTCCCCATAGCAGCTGGGTCACCAAGCACCCCATCTGCAGCAAACACCTCATCTCTGAAGTCAAGGAGCAGACTTCATTGCCATGAGGCATTACAGGGAAACTCTGGTCCTTGCTTTTTGTTCCATGCCTGTGACATTGTAGTTCTTCCCTGAGGATCTGCCTGTGAGCCCTGACCTGACCCTGGGGCCAGTGTTGAGGTGCCTGGGTGGCATGTGCTGCAGCAAAAGCTACTTCACATCTTTGCAGTGGAAAAAGTGGTCCATGTTTGGTTCCCCAGACCACCTGGCTGGACCATGCTGTCAAAAGGAAACCACAGGATTAAGGCGACTAAAACCACCTGCTCTGCTGAAAATTTGCCAGATGGAGGGAGAGCAGAGCCTCCCTTAATGCTGTCAACCATCAGCAGCCTCCACTATCCCAGCAGTGGCAAATTCACCTGTGGCTTGTTATTCATTCTTGAAACTGAGATGAGTGTCCTGCCTCCAATCCTGCTTGGTTTCAAAGAAAGGGAGGAACCAACCTTGGCTCTTTTGTATAAGGCCCTTTAAATAGGGTCCTGCTTTAACCTGATTTTCTGCTTGGGATGTAACAATGAATTCCTGCTGCTTGAGCCTGCCATGTTACTTATATTCAAAGTATAATGGGGAGCCTTCAGAAAAATATAACCTTATTTACAATGTACAAAACCAATTGGATTTTGGTTAACAATTTCTAAGTGATTACAGTTCACTAACAATGCAGGTGGGCTCTAGATGCAATGCACAGGGGGGGACTTTTTATTTTAAAAACCATCCAAGCTTTCTTTTATTCATGTCATTGAGGCGCCTCAGGATGATTCACTTTTCCAGCTTTCATAATGTGTTGTTCAACCACTGTTTTTTCTCCCTCCCTATTGTACTCTCACAAATCATACTCACTAATTTCTGAAAGCTTTTCATTTCTCTCTATAGGTTGTTGTTTCGTAACATTTTATACAAGAAAAGCTGCTCTTGAGGCACAGAATGCACTGCACAATATTAAAACTTTACCTGGGGTGAGTACATTTACTTTTTGATCCTAATTATTTTATTGCCAGAGAAATAGCCCTTTTGCTCTTAATGCTGCTTGGTGCCCCTAATGACCTTGATCTCTGCAAGCTGATGGTCTGTCCTGTATTGGTGCCAGTTCCAAAGCAATGGCATTATGTCGAAAGGCAGCTGCTGTTCTCTAGAAAGTTCCTTGACTGGAAAGGGTTCTGATTCCTGCTGACTAGAGACAGTTGTCAAAGTGCAGTGTGGATCCTTTTTTTAAATTTATTTAAGGAGTAGGGAGGGAGGAGACAAAACCTATGGCAGTAAAACACTGCACCATTGGGACTTCACATTTGAAAAGGGAGAGAAGAGGAAAAGACAAAACACAGCCAATGTTGTTAAATGCAGCCTTTATCCACATGGTTTCTAAAGAACCTGAATGCAGTTGCTGCACATCTCAGGATGTTGTGGAGTGTGGTACCACACAGCTGTTTGTAGTGTCATCCTGTCCCCTGACATCACCTCTCCTCACCACCTATTCCAACTGGCACCAGCATTCAGAACAGTTGTGGTTGTGTTGTACAAACTGTATCTTTTGTGTTTTCCTATGGTATTTTATATTTAAATAGAGAGAAATGTATCACTGGTAATTGCATGTCTTAACTCTGAAATCTTGTTGTACCACTATTTTCGTTTTCTCTGCTGAATGCTTTGAGAATGGAAGAGAAGAAATATAAAGGATGGAGGTATATTCCCTCTTGATGTAGGAGAAGTGTTCAAGTATATGTTTGTAGTGTCTGGTTACAGACATGAAAACAAATAAATGCACTGTGTAAATAAATAGAGCATTGACTGCACTGACAGTTATATGGCCAATATCTCCTTTAGTTCCTATGTGCTGTGTGTGAAATTGGACACTCTGTGTTTGAAAAATTATATCTGGCCAGTTCACTTTGCACAAGTGATCTCCTGTTAGGAAAGCCAACTCATGTGTCATGGAAATGACCAGTGTAGAGAGGTGTGTTGGACAGTAACCCATGAGCCCTGCTAAGTCACCAAGGTAAACAGGAGTCCTCTGTCATTTGCAGTGAGAATACTGGGAATGGTGGTAGGAAATTTGTAAAGGTAGGCCAGCCACAGGCAAAGAGGAGAAAAGTTGTGGTGTTTCCAGTGATGTTCTCCAGCAACTGGCCCTTGCAAGGGACAGTGTCAAGACCTTGCAAGCCTCCAGTGAGAGTCTTGGCACTTGAGGGTGTAGAGGATGCATGTGCCATCCTCAGGAGAGAAAGGAAGGCTCTGAGGGATGATTTTCTTTGAGACCCCTTTGGAGCTCAGGCTGAATCTCAGCATCCCCTGGCTCTGCAACCCCAGTTGTTGGTTCCCATCCCCACTGCCAGAACGAGAGCCCTTGTTAGAGATCCCTTGGACAAGTGCTCTCTAAGCCCATTCAGTGTTGCACCTAATCCACCTCACTGAGTAATTGGTCTCCATCGTGCTCTGAGTCAAATGGCTGTGTGGAATGGGTGGGTGGGATGGAGGTGATCCTAAGCTGCTGGAGCAGCACCCTGCCCAGACAGCATCCCTGAAGCTCTACCACAATATCTGCATATTACCCCCTTAGAAATAGACAGGGTCCATTCAGAATCATAGAATCACAGAATCATTAAGGTTGGAAAAGACCTCCAAGATCATAGAGTCCAACCTTTGACCAAAAACCACAATGTCAACTAAATCATAGCACAAAGTGCTACATCCAGTTGTGTTTTGACCACTTCTAGGGGTGATGGCTCCACCAGTTCCCTGGGCAGCCTGTTCCAACGCTTGACCACCCTTTCAGTGAAGAAGTTCATTCTGATGTCCAACCTAAACCTCCCCTGTGCAGCTTGAGACCATGTCCTCTCATCCTGTTGCTGGTTTCCTGGGAGCAGAGCCCGACCCCCACCTGGCTACACCCTCCTATCAGGGACTTGTAGAGAGTGATAAGGTCCCCTGGAGCCTCCTTTTCTCCAGGCTAAACAAACCCAGCTCCCTCAGCTGCTTTTGTTTTCTGTTCTTCCCTGAGTCTCCCAAGCTGGTTGCTATGTTTTGAGAGATCTTATTTATCCCAATGGGCAACTCAGAGGGGCAGATTCCTTCTCTGACTTCCCTACAAAAGGGTGGAAAAGCTGGCTCAGCTCTGCATTGCACCTTACTTGAGCAGGGCATCATTTTTTCCTCCACTTTTGCACAGCTAATGAGCAGGCCACAGTTAAAGACACTAGTGTACGTTTTGATGCTTTTAAAATAAGGTTCAAAAATATAATTTTTTTTTCCTAAAGCCCTCTCTAGCTCTTTGACATTTAAAATTTATCTTTCCAAGCTGTTTTTTCCTGTCCTGACTGTAAGGTTACAAAGTTTTCTCCTAGGAAAATATGGAAATTGCATTCCCATGACTGTGAGGCCTTGACTTTAAAAATACTTCTGATAGGGCCAGAGATGTTTAGATTTTACGATAAGTTGTTACACCTACGTTTTTAAGGGGAAGCCTCCAATAAAAAGAAGCAACTTGAGTACAATTCTACTGCTTGTCTTTCACAATGATTCAGCATATATTATGTAACAGATTCTATATTTTGCACATGCAGCATGCTGACATTCAGCGTATATGGGGACACTGTTTTGCTGCATCTGTGTATTCCCAAAATAACTTCATTTAAGCACACTTTAAAGTTGTGGCACACGTGCTGGAAACACTCCAATGTTAGCAGGATTCTCCTGATATGAATTTTAGCAATTTCTGTATTGTTCCTCTTGCCTGCTAAGCAGCTTTCACTGAATGAGTGGGAATTGGTAGTGGATAGGTATGTGTGTGAAATAGTCTCAGAGCAAATGGAAGCAATCTTCTGGCAGAGCTACAACAAGGGATGAATTTGGATCGGGTTCATTTGGGCGTCAATGTCAGCTTGCTTCCAGTGAGCGAGGTATGATCAGTAGGAGGTTCAGTAATAAGGTGTCTCCTGGAAACAAAAGAATCTGTGCCTTCCCCTTTTGCTATAAAACCACCATGCATCAGATAAGGCATCCTTAAATAGCCCAGGGAGAAAATCCGAGCGAAAGGCAAGTGATTTATTAGTGTAAGGTAAGGAAAGCTGGCAGAGGCAGGAGCAGGGGGCTGCAGAGGTGCTGTGGCTGTTGGAGCTTGGCTGTGTGTTACCTGCACTCAGGTGTAACCTGTGCTGCTGCAGAGGCATGGAGGAGAATAGCTCTCTGTTCATTAGTGACAGAGCCTGAATTATTTCTGGGTTTAGTTTCTTCATTTCTTAAATGCAGACTTGCTCCGTGTGGCTCAGTAAGCAGGTTTTGGATCAGCACCGGTGAAACCAAAAAAAAGTGGTGGTTTTAGAGTGAAATTTATCCCCCTTCAAGGCTGCATGTTCAGTTTAATTTAAGTAGGTTTTTGAGCAAAGCCTGTAGTGCTATGTCTCTATCTCTGCTTTTTGCCTGGACCTCATCCTTAACAGAGACATGAAAACACCAGCGCTTGATCTGCTCCTTTGAACTGCACCCTTTTAGTGGACATGAAGAAAATAAGACCAGACATAAATGATTAATGCAGAGTCTTGGAAGAAAATATTGCAGGGTGCCTTGCTGTTTGATTACAAGCCTTGGAATTAGTCAACATTTCCATAATTCTAAACCAATATACACCTGTTTTCCCACTGTGATGTGAAGGCACAACTTAATTTAACAGAAACCCCGCTGTGCTAAATCTCTCATTAAATACCAAGCTAGTTCTGTAATTTAAAGTTGCAGCACTACTATTTTAACTGAATTGCCTTTGTATTATAAAATTAATAAGAAGTTAATGATGCACTTTGCTGTATTCGCTCAGATTTTTTTTTCACAGCAACAACAACAAAAAAGAAAGATAAAGAAGAAAAACATTTCACCAGCTGACATCTCAAGGCTTTTCTGGTTTTAATCATTTTCCTGAGGATAGAAATTCATTTAAAAGATTTTTTAAAAAAAATTTTAAAAACTTTCTGCACAAGTAGGATCAAACATCCTCTTTCTACTCATGATTAATATAATCTCTCTGTTAGTCATAATATTCCTTGTCATATATTGGAGCTTTTATCTTTCCCAAAATAAATATTTAGATATCACTTGTTTTGTAGGATTGCTGCTAGGCAGAGAAGAAGATATGCTGTGTTTGAGAAATACAGGCATATTGTTATGATATATGATGCAGATCAACGAAATAGGGACAGTTCTCTTCTGTTTACTTGGTGCTGGCATCACAAGTAGCTTTTATGTCTTGCAAATGAACAACATGAATTTTCAGATGTGTCTTTTCAAACATAGCATGGGAGCAGGTTGCTGATACCCTCGTAGCTCATAGGGATGTGGTTTATATTATTCAGCTTAGAGTCAGGTTGTCTTGGAGTGTTCATTTGGATTTTGTTTTAAAAGGCAGAAGGGAGAAGAGGGAAAACCTCAATTCGAATGTAATAATGATCTTAGAAATGGGCTTCTTTGGGATGAGATGTAGAACTGAGGCCTTAACTAGTCTCATCTTCATTAAGAATCTCATGGCTTTGTTAGAGGTGTTTAACTTCTATTCTCTAAACAGAGTAATCCAATAAATTCCACCCATCTAAATTTATTCTGTACCTTCAGTTAGATGTAATAATCTTGGTTCCCCCATGCTCTAATTTGCTGCTTAGTGAAAATTGGCTTCTCTATAGAGGGCAAACCTCAAAGAGCTGTATTCAGGGACTGCTTTAACTGCCTTCATGGCACAGATATTTTTCTTTGTTTTAGTTTTAACATGCTTTGTTTTAAAACCAAAATGTGCTCCCTTTTGCTGACAAGTGAATCTGGTAGGATTTCCTGGCAAGGGAGAGATAGGTAACACCAGAGCACTATATGTTGGTTGGATTCTTGGAGCCAAATAGCTGAATAAATGCACCTTCAATGTCATGCAGAGGTTATTTGAAGTCAGAAATCAATGGGCATCCATTTGTAAAATCTACACCTAAAACTCTTTGGTGCCTTTGTTCTGTATTTGCAGTTAGATTTATTGGACATGGTAAGGGTTATTTGTTGTCTTTATGTACATTTTTTGATACGTTCTGCTACCTAAGGTTATCACAAAAATAATTAACAGCCCACACTCTGCACTCCCATGCTTTTAACAGGATCATGGGTTTTATGTGGTTCTTATTTCAAGCCGGATACACATATTCCAAGTAGTAGCAAAGTTTTGTATTGAAGTTCTGGCATGAAATTAGGACATTAGCTGTATGAATTGATTTGATTAAGGGTTTAACGAGGAAGAAATACCATTCTGAGAAATCTCTCAATATCTTAACAGCAAGGTGGAGTTCATATGTACTTGTTTCGTAAAATATTCATGGCTTCCTTTTTTGCCATGTTGTCGAGGGAAACATTTTTAATTTTTACATTGTAAGAACCACAACTGGTTTTATTAAACTCTTTTTGCATCAAAGGGAAACAGGACTGGCTTAGAGGGAACTTTGCCCAAAGGTTGTGTACTGGCTGTAAGGACACCTCAAAGTCCATTTAGGGGTGTAGAATATGAAAAAAAAAAAAAAAAAAAGAGTTTTGAAGAGGAACTTGGGCTCTTCTTCTCTTCTGGTGCCCATTCACAGTAGGGTCAGGTCTGCCCTACACCAGGCTGGCAATCACTGGCATGATGCCAGTCTGCTCTGGGGCTTCCCTTGTCCCTGTGGGCCAGCTCAGGTAAAGCACATTTGTTCTTGCTCTGTGCCACAGTGTTGGTATGGTCAGGGAAGCACCACAGCCCCTGTGGGGAGCTGGGGCTTGAGGGTCAACGTGGGAGAGAAATCTCAGGGCTCTGCAGAATTGGCTTAGCAGGTTATTATTTTGCCTTCAGAATAATCTGGTTCAAAATGCAGGCACCCATGATGACTTTACTGTGAAACCTCATTCACTTTCTGATAAAATACCATTTGTCCAACAAGAAGCAAAAAATCCCAAATGTATTTCTGGTTCTCACTTTAGATCATGAGCCCCTTTCTAATGACTCTACTGGCACTCTCCTTTCTGGAGCAGTGTTTTAATATCCAGTTCCCATCTCTGTTTTAAGGCTTATGGTCTCTGAGTACAATATGAACATTTTGTAAAAATTACCTGTAATAAAAAGGTAATCATCCAATATGACTTGAATAATAGCCTAAATATGATGTATCAGTGACTCTGAGAGATTTTGACAAACAGAAAGGGAATTCAAAGAGCAATTAACTTAGTTAAGGCTTTGCAGTGATTGATTTATGATGACAAATTAAACTAATTCAGTACCCATATAGTATGGCCAAATGCTGTTTAATGAAGGATCCAAAGAGTATAGAACTGCTTAAATGATAAAAATAACCAGATGGGAAAGAGGAGAATTCCCAGAGAGCATCTGTTCCTAGGAAGGGAGCTATAAGACACTGAATGATGTTCAGAAAGTGAATCTGGCCTATTTCTTCCTATAAAATACTATGCAAATAAACCCACTTAATGATACCCTTTGCCCAGCTCAGAAGAAATGGGGGGGGGGGCTGTCTTTATTCAAAAACACCACTTCTACCCCTGCCCCTCAAAAAAAAATGTTGCACTGACTCTGCCCCTTCTGTTAAAATCAATATTTGCACTAAGTTCAGGTACCTTAGTAGAAAAGTTGGGTTTGCACCTACCATTGCTGTGAAACACAGAATGGGTCACCAGCCCTGGATTTATGAAATGAAAAAAATTGACTTAGGAATCCAGTGAAATCTCTGTAAGTAACTTAGTGGGAGAATGTGGATGTTGTGCAGGCATAGGGAGAGGAGATTATTGACCAAGTGAAAATAACTTCTCTAAATTGAGCAAAACATTTAGTTCATAATTTTATTGTCCATTTTTCTCATTGAGGGATGGAGGGTCAAATTCACCTTCACCAAATTCACAGCCTCATCATTAGGGTCACTTTCTGGCATGCAAGGAGCATGCAGTTCGTATCCTGTGTGCCTTGTTTATTGAAAGGATTTAGCTTGGGTCGACCTAACAGAGCTTTCTCCACTGGCCTCAATTAGAATTAGGGGTCACTGTTTCTCCTCTGGAAGCTGCTCCAGCTGTATGATGGTATCAAACTCTTGTGGGAGTGAGAGAAAGCAAGGAACAGCACTTGGTTGCCAGGTACTGAGGGCAGTGACTCGAGTACGGTGATATCTGGAAATGAGTCCATGCTCTAGTAAGGATTTTTATTCTTTGGAAAAGCTTCAAAGATTTGGAAGAGACTCTCCAAGAACAGGAAAGTTTGGGATGGGCCATTGCTGAGGCACTGAGAGAAGGTGGCTAAACCTCAACCTGCCTTACTCAGGGGAGTGATGCCCCTGTGGTGTGTCAGGAGGGTGCAGAGCTGCACAGGGCATGGGCATCATGAGATGGTTTAGATCCTAAACATCCATATCAGGTTGTTGCTTTTCCTTCTGGGAAGCAAGAGAACACTGGCCCAGCAGTTAGATACAGTCTAGCTTTTTTAGAGAACTCTTGGAGTAGTTCAGGATTTTTTTTTTTATTATTATACAGCTTTGCAGTATAATAATATTGGGATGGAAAGTAAGTAGTGCATAATAATGGCTTGACCTCAGAAAAATTCACTAATGTGAAGCCCATCCCCTAAAGGCCAAACCATTCTGGCATGTGTCACTGGGAGACCTCTGGTTTCCATAACTCTGACCAGTTGAGGTCATCACTTTGCAAAATCCCTCCAGATTTTTTTGTCCAACTTAGAACATCTTATTCAGTGAGGGTGGAGGATCAGTTCACAGGATATCACTTTTAAGCTGGGTACCTGAAAATCACTGACTTGGAGAACTTTTTGCTGTGCACTTCAGAACAGAAATCTCTGAAGAAAATCGAGAGGCCATCACTGGAGTACTCCAGGGTATTGCAGAGCTCACCAAGATTTAGGTGGGGTGCTTAGCTAAGGATAATAGCCCAGGCACTCTCTTAAACAGCTATTTATCCTCCTGCTGGTGTTAGCTGTTTTCTGTTATCTGGAACAGAAAGTACAGGTGCTTCAGTCAGCCTCATTAGCACCACGACACGAGCTATTAAAATTGCCTTCGTCATGAAAGACTAGTTCAGGGAGCCTTCCTGGCTGTCTGACTTCTCCTACAATAGTGAAATTAGAAAGGCAGATCATAAACAGTGTGGCAGGCATCAGGAATCAACATCATTAGAGGTGCCCTTGGATGCCATTTACCTGCCTTGATAGCAATGCTTGGCGCCCGTGGATCTGAGTTATGTTATGGCTGAGGAGCCTGGGCCTCGTGGCACGTTTATAACAGAGAGGCTGTTGGTTCAGCATGCTCCTGCCATTGTGTCCCAGCCTGTGAGCTGTGCTGCTTCCTTCAAACACCTCTGCTCTGTGGCCCATTGCTGCTGAAGTGATGCAGTGCTGGCTCATTGTGTGTTTACACTCCTGGGGTGGTGCAGGGAGCTGAGGCAGCCCCAGCCAGCTTTCTCCCATCTCAGCTGGGTAATGAACCACGCTGGGCAGGTGCACCGTGCTGCTGAATGGGACAGTGTACATGGTAAGAGAGAAAACATAAGTTCTGTCTTCTCTGTGGTACTAAAAAACCCCATAATACTACAAAAAACAGGTGAAAGTGGGTGGCCTGATTTAGTCTCCTGCTCTAATAACACACTTTAGACAATCATATTCTGCCTAATTAAAAACACTCTTTGCAGACCTAGACAGATAATTGATTTTTTGCTCATTCTCTGGAAGAAATTATCATCTTCATCAGTTCAGTTGGAAGAGCCACTTCTTTGTCTGCTCTTCCCCTGTGGTGTGCAGAGAAATCCTTCTTCCTCTTGCCAGCAGGGTCACTGAGGCTGCTAGAAATACTTGGGGATTAATTTGGGTGCAAGTACCAATCTGGGGTACAGACATATTAATCTGAGTGTCTTGGTAGACATCCAGAACCTTTAGAGATGCTCAAATGGGCTGTGAATTCCCACCCTGGAAAGTCATGGAATACACATAGTTTCAGAGCTTATATTTTTGGCTGTCAGTTTGTGAAGCAAGTGATCAGCACCCTCTAAAGCAGAGAGCAAATATCATTATTGATAAGATGCAGGAGAATGGGTTTAAACTGGAAGAAAGTAGGTTTAGGTTAGACATTAGGAAGAAATTCTTCCCTGTGAGGGTGGCAAGGTTCCCTGGCACAGGTTGCCCAGAGAACCTGTAGATGCCTCATCCCTGGAAGTGTTTGAGGCCACGCTGAACAAAACCTGGGATAGTGGACAGTGCCCATTGCAGGGGGTTGAAAGTAGATGGTCCTTAAGGTCTCTTCCAACCCAAACCTTTCTATGATTCTACAATTAAAGTGTCAAATACCTTTTAACAGGTAACAGAGTGGGGGGGAAAGCTAATATTTGTCTCACTTATGGAATGGGCCATCTTTTCCCCTTCAGCTTAGCTGAAATCAGTAATGGCTTTGCTACCAGACAGTAGCCTGACTATCTGCGGGAGCACAGGGAAACAGTCATGGAAAAAGATGCCACCATAACTCCACATATTATCAAAAGTCTGTATCTACTGCCTTGTGCCAGGGAAGTTAAAAAGGCAAAAACTGCAAAAAGAAAAGAAAAATCTCATTGAGCTAAACAGAGTCTTAAGCAGTGGTAAACAAAATGTAGCTTCCTTTGTGGTTGATTTTTATCCAGCTGCAGCCAAATATCAAAGCAATATCAAAGGAAAGCTACCCATTAATTAATTCAGCCTGACTTCACAAAGCAAGCTGGAGCTTTTGCTGATATCTGATTCTGACAACTTCCTAATCTTCACAAATTGCCATTAAGAGTGGCATTAAAGCAGCCTGCAGTCAATCCCAGCTCCTGCCCCATTGTAACTCAGGCGGGGCAGGGGGGTGGGTGTGCAAGTAGCACTTAGAGTAAGGAACTTTGCTTCTTTGCAAATGGAATTTGCAATGTATCAGGGAATCTCATTAATAAGCTGCCTCAATCACTCACCCTAGGAATGCTCACCCATTCCCACTTGGAACCATTACAAGTTGCACTGGGTGGAAATTTTCTCTTCTGGAGGAGAAACACAGGGAGAAAGCAGAGAAAGAAGCTAAAAAAGAAGCTCATGTCTGAAAGGAATAATTAGAAGTCTGTAATGATCTCTAAGAAAGTATGAATAGAGGCTTATCACTGATTTCAAGATAGAGAACGTAGAATTGTGGGTTGAAGAAAGTAAGATTGTGGAAAATAAGACGCTAATCAGAGGATAAGATTAGTTTTAAACTAAGAACTTTGAGCAACCTGGTGTAGTGGAAGGTCCCCCTGCCCGTGGCAGGGGGGTTGGAACAAGAAGAGCCTTAAGGTCCCTTCCAACCCAAACCATTCTACGTTTCTGTGAACTGAAAATCTGGTATCTCCACAAGTGAAGTTTGTAATTCCATCATGAAAACACAACACTCAGTGGTCCTTACTGCTGCCAGAATCTCTCAGAGGGATTGCAGCATCATGCAGAGATGTGAGGGCTGTGATACCTTTCTGTTTCCATTCAGCTGTGAATGGCTCAAATGATTGAAGGGAGTTTGTTTTCTAGGCCATCACTTGAGCAAGTATCCACCAGACAGCAACTAATATTACTTTGTGGCAAATTCCTGACAATACCTTAGAGGAAAATGTGCTGTGTTATTGTACAGTTTATTCATTTCAAATATTTCAGAGAAGACAGAGGAGGATAAGGGCTGTTGTGGGAGCACCTCACCCAGCATCCACAGCAGCATCCATGAAGATGGTGCTGATTTATTTCCTCCAGGGCCAAGTACTGCCCAAATGCCAGTGACAAATGGGAATTATTTTCGGTTGTACACAGAACTAAGGGTTTACCATCATAAGAGGTGAAATACAGCCCGGATCAAGCATCAGGAAAAAATACTCAGTATCAGGTCAATTAGAGTAATCTTCTAATGGAAACAAAGTTAAATCCCAGTCCTTACAGGTGTTTGGGGTAGGAAAGTATTAGCAGATATGGGATAGGCAGGCAGTAATCCTGTGTTGGCATTAAGTCAGTCAAGATGAGCTGCTGGATTTTTTCATCTCTCATTTCTCCAATTGCTAAGAAGTGAAAGAAATTGCTATGCTGGGTAAATATAGAATCCTCCTATTTGTACAGAAGTATATGATTAACCAAAAAGAAAGATCTTGCTAAGTAAGAGCTACAGTCAGTCTAAATGCTGTGCTTATACACTTGTGTCTGGAGGGCTCTGAGGTTGCTCGAGCAGGCGTGTCCCTTGCCTCTTGTGACCCTGGTCATTTCACAAAGAATGACACAGATTTATGCCACTCTAAAAGTGGCCTGAAAGCTGACAGCCCTTGTTGTCTGCTACTTGTCTTCCTCCCTGTTGACACTAAAGCCAAAAATAGAGGGTATGATATGGGGAAAATTTCTTTCCTGCACCCATTCCCCCTCCCCTGTGCTTTCCTCGCCCTCTGCTAGCTTCACCGACACTGCAACAGCCCTCAGGCTGCATTAGCCTCTCTCAGAAAAAGCAGCATATGCCAAGAAACCAGGAGTTCAAGACTTCCCAGTAGCTCTAAATGCTACCTTTGGAGCAGGTAGGATGAATGATGTAAGAGCTTTTAGCTCAGTTGGTTTTATCAGAGGACCTTCCTAATAGTTCTCCGTGGCCTCCAGCTGTTCCACCTGAAGCCATCTCTGCAAAGAGGTTTCTTTGACCTTTAGGCAAGTTGCACAAAAAGATGTTACTCACGGGGCACAGCACAGAGAAAATTTCTAATTGAGTACAGTAGCAGTAAAGAATAAGTAAAAGACAACTTTTCACATGCTGATGCTTATAGTCACTAAATGAAGCATATTGTGGCTTTTTTTCAAGAGAATCAAAGGGCCCAGACTCTGGACACCGGCATTAAGATTCATGCTTGGGGTCAGATGCTGGTTTGGAGCTTTGCAGATGGGTGGAGGCAGGTTGATTTTGGCCTTACTCTTCCTAGCACTGTCCCTTTTACTAATGAAATCTTAACCACAGCTTGGTCCAAACACCACAGCCAGCTGGAACTGACTCATTCTTCAAAAATAAATGTTTCTGCTAATGTTGTCCATTTATTTTTTGTTCATTTAACTTTCCAGACACCTATTGACAGAAATATTCAAATGCATTAGAATTCCTAAAGATCAGCGTTATAAATTTATATTGAATGTTTAGTTTGAATGCAAACCACTTTCCTTATCCCAAAAAAAGCACTGCCAGCATACATTAGCTACAGAGATGCTAAAAAATTTAAGAGAATGAGTTCATACGAAGGGTGGTTAAAAACAACATGGTTGCTCAACGTGACTCTTACTTTGTGTTTGTCACTGTATGTATACACAACTAGACATTCATATTTTCACATGGACAGTGTGTGCTTGTGTGTGCTTGTGGCTGGAGACTTGTGGCAGTATCCTTCTGTTTGATCCATCTGTTCTGATGGATCAAATATCGAGCTGTCTTTTTCATTCTCTCTCCACAGCCAGATTATTTCACCACTGCAAACTATTGGCATAGCACTGAGAGCTTTTATTTGGATGCTGATATTGGATAGTCGTGGAAAATTCCTGTAACTTCAGCTCATGGAGAGCTTAAATAGAATTTATGAGCCATATCCTCATTTGGTGTAAAATATTACGGCTCTGCTGGTTCAACAATAAAACTGTACTGCTCAGCCCAGCTGATCTCAGTCGGGAGAGTAGGATTTTTGATGTCTTCATTCAAAATCTGTTTTCTACCTGAATGCTTTTGCTATTCCCTGCAATATTTAGAGGCATGCCTGTTGACAGGTAGTTTGGGGCTCACGTCTGACCTTTGAAGAAATCTGGATTGGTCTGTGTTTGGTAACAGGGAGGAATTTGACTGCCTCTCTGCCTTTTGGAGAGGAGGGAGTTGTGAATCGAGACATTCCAGGCTCAGAACTTCTCTGTGCCTTTGCTAAGTGAAAAGGGAAAACGACAGCGGCCCCACATCATCACTGCCAACTTTTTCTATGTATTGTACACTTTGCTCTAATTTAAAAGGTAGAATTTCAATAGATTTTATAATTTTGATGCTTTTGGGGCTTATTTTATACTTACCTCAATCACACTTTTTAGCTATAAGATGTTCTTGCTGGTACATTGTAATGCAAATAGGAGAGCTTTCCAACAGAACTTTAAAAAAGCTTTACATTAAAAAAAAAAAAAAAAAATCCCAGAGCCTAGAATTTGAGTTTTGGAGCAAATAATAGACTCTAGTTTCTGTCAGAAGAGGAGCCCAAGAGCGTTGTTGGATCAAGGTGACCTTCCATGCTGCAGAAAGAGTCAGGCAGAAGATCCACTTAGCAAATGAACAGGAAAATCCATGATGTGAACCTGGGGGAGTGGCTAAGGCTGGTTTCTCTTACTGAATGAAAGCAAAAAATTAAGAAGATAAGTGTAGATGGGATAACACTGTGAAAGAAACAGAGGAGGCCCTTGACTATGGTTTCTTGGCTTTCTGAAATGTTGCTGTCACTAGTCATTCCTTTTAACGGGTTATCTCCTGAATTCCAGCTTGGCAAAGGTAGAGGATATTGATGAGCACAATCACATGGTGTTTTCCCAGAGCATTGTTCACAGATGAGAGCAAGCAAGCACAGAACAGCATAAGTCTTAAAATAAAATTCCTGCAAACAAGCATTTGATAACCTGGTTGCTTTGACCTCTCTCAGAACTGAGTTTGTGTTTTGCATTACAAAAGTCATTGCATGTTTTTAAAAACCTTTTATTTAAACTAAAGTTCTTCACAATCATTGGTAGCCTGAAAGAAAATATATTTTATTTTTGGTTGGGACTGTGTTTTTGGGAAAGAAGAAGGATAGGGTAGAGTATTGCTTTGTTCTCTTAACAATATTCTAAAAATTATCCTAGAAGTTGATGTGAAATCAGAGAGTTTTATGTAGAAAGGGAGGGGTTTCCTGTGGACCAGGCTTGAACATTAGCACCCTAAAATGGTGACCACAGACTGAGCTACTTGAATATTTTCATTTGGCAGCAGGAAAGGCCTTTTTTTTAAAATGAGGAGTTCATCTTGAGCCTTCACAGATTCTGAGAAGGGCAAAATTCCCTGAAGACACCCTCAGGAGTCAGTGCTCCCTAAGCAGGGAATCTGGCTTTTTCTGGAAGGAATGTGAAATCTGCCTTTGCAGATGATTCAAGCAAGAACAAGCCTCTGCTTTGCTGCCTTCCCCTTTTGAGATGGTTGAGGGACCTCTCTTTCATTCCCATGGGAAGACTTTACATAGAAGGTGACTTAATAGGTAGCATGTTTTGGCTTTGCTCAGGCTCTGTTTTCCAAATACTAATACAGGAGGAGGCGGTGTTCTTAGATTTGAAGGGAAAGTACTCCCTTTCAAGTCTCGGTCTCCTGTTGGTTTCTGGAAACAAACGCCCTGCTAGGGAGATGGAAGAAAGTACATCTTCAGAACACTTGAGTCATGTCCAGTGGGACACTGACTGGAAGGCTTGTGTCATGCTGGGAATTGAGTCCTGGCGTCTTAGGTCATGCTGGGCAAATCCACCCAGATGCAGTACAAAGCTACATTAGTTATTAGCTGAGATCCCAAAGCCACAACAGCTTGGCTGGCATTTGGTTCCTCCAGCAGCCCTAGATCACTGCTTCAGGTTCTTATGTTACCTCTCAAGTAGGGTGCCGAGGGAGTAGTATTGTAAAAAAAACCCTGCTTGTGTGAAGTGCACCTGCTAATTAACAGCTTACCTATACCTGGTGACAAATTGACAAGGTTTTGGCTTGATAGACTTGGCTTCAGTTGTGGAATAACTCCAGGTGCATCATGTGGAGCCTCTATGCCTTTTTTCCATCTTCCTTTCTTCTGGGAGAGGTAGCAGCAGTGAGTACCTTGCAGTGGTGTTAGGACAGGAATCAATTAGAGCGTGAGGAGCCTGGGCTCTGGTGCAGTGCGGACAGCTTGGCTCCCTCTCCCTTCGGATCGTCGTTCCGGGCCATGCGGCGCTTCCCTGTGTGGCGCTGGGCAAGCGGCCGCCTCACTGCGCCTCCCTTCCTGCTCACAAACCTGGACAGCCACTTCTGCCCCTCACAGTTACCTTGAATGGGTTTTAAGACCCAGGCAATTAATGTCACTGAGAGACTTCTGCTATTTTTCTGCCCCACCCCGTTGGCATGCAAACTTCAGTTGGCAAAATGTCAACAGAAGTTATTGCTGCTGCCGATGAGATGGATAACTCTTGCTGTTAAAATCATATCTGATGCTTTGCTCAGATGTCTAATGGGTTTGCTTTTTAAGCATGGATGATGCAAAATGTCCCCAAGGCATTATTCCCAACAATTTAAAGAATCCCACTTAATGTCTATTTTTAGGATTGAATAGGTTCTGTAAAGGCTCATTTATTTGAAGAAAAGATAGTTAATAACTTTGATTTCCATGTGATTTTTGAAGAGACAATTTTTGGCTGCATCTCCCCTTCTTTATCTCTGCTCCCTTTGGTTTGCCCTTGTCCTGGAGTTGTTGCCATTAATGTGGGAGGTAAGAAATTAAGGAATTAAATAAATGGAGGAGAAGTGCTAAAAGAGCAACAGTAGTTATTTGTACACTAGGAAGTGAAGTTGTCACTTCTACGATATCCAGTTTTTTAACTTCTATATGAGGGTACAACTTTTAAAAGAGACTAGATTAGCAAATGTACAGGAGGAACAGCAGGATGGGGGGATGACTGTGGAAGGGATCACTAGATGAATTATTATTACTCTTATTGTTTATATTTTTATTTTATTATTATTTTCAAGTGCAGCATTGTTTTTAGTCTCTCTAACTAATGTTTAATTTAACTTGAATTTAAACCACAGAGTGTAGTGGATTGCAAATGACTGAGTTGGAAAGCTTCCAAAAGCCATTGAATTTCAGTGGGTTTAGTGTTCTCCGGTAAAACAACGTGTTTTAAGCAAGCTATATGCTTGTTTCTGTGCTCTAAATAGAAAATAATGATGTTATGCATTAGCGCATGAACTATATTTGGCACCCACCAGCAATATTCATTTTCTCTTGCTTCTCTCTCTTCCTCCTTCCCTCCCTCCCTCCCTCTCTCTCTCTCTCTCTCTCCAAAAAAAGCATGTATATATGTCTGACAGTAATCTAGGAGGCCAAGCAACAGATCACAATCTTCTACTACTAAAATTGTGTGAATGCCTAACACAGCTTAAATCCCTTAAATTGGGATTTATGAAAGGATGACAGCAAACAATCTTCTAGCTTTGCCATCACTCAGGCAGTTACAGCAACTGCTTTACATTTATTTGTGAGAGTCTAAGTGATGAATGCATATTTGTCCTCCTTTTACCTGTGAAAAAACGAAGGTGAATGATTTCAACCAGTGCTGGCAATCCAAAACTCTGCCTGTGCTGGTGAAGCAAGCAGGAGCATGGTGCAGGTTGGCACTTTCCTGCCTGGTGTGTGGGCATATTTGGGGGAAGAACATGGGCTAGACCCTGTTCCCACTGGGCAGTATGGACATGGACATCCTGTTACGAGTGGAAGGAGGAGTATATCTGTGTAAATGCAAGATGTGCCACTTCTTTTGAGAGCCAGAGAGCCATCCTTTGCTTCTTTCATTCACTAGTATTTATTTGGCCTTGGAGGTTATCCCCAGCTCCCAGAGAAGTTCCCGAAGTGCTAGCCAGATATTGACTGCGTAATTCAAGTTAGTTGGACCCTAGAGAAGTCATTCTAAACAGTTCCTTTCGATAGGAAAATACACCTCTTTCACTTCTGGAAAACTTGTATTACTTGTGAGTCACAAGGGTTTAAAAAAACAAAACCAGTTGGCAAGGAAATGATGTGAGAAATGAGTGTTCAAGAGCTCTTCTGATAGATCCTATGGAAAAACTGGGGAGCTAAAAGCTGAAATGAGGGGCTATGGGGGTGTCTGTAGAGGTATCTGCACATAATAGTCAAAAAAAAAACAGTGGTCTCTGAAGACACTGAAACTCATTTAATTCTCTGGTGCTTATGGAGTATTTTTTCTTCTTCCCCCAATCTTCTGGAAGGTCAATACATTCCCTCCTGACTTCCATGTTCAGTAAAGGTTCTCAGGAATGTGGTTGGTGTTGTTTTTTCCTTGGACTACTGGTCTAATTAAACTTAACTCACTAATTGGATCAGGAGCTTGGAGAAAGCTTTGAATACATTTCCAGACCAGAGTTAGGCAAAGAGCATAATATTTTTCCACTGTTTTTCATGCTGGTACCTCTTCTGGTGCTTTTCTTCTGAGCCTTTAGCCTGTCTCTGCTGCTCCTTAATATTTCCTTCATCTTTGGTTTTCCTACTGATTCCAAAAAGTCTCTAAATTTATAATCCTTCCCCCAAAAAGAATATTAGGGTTTAATTAAAGTCTAATGTCTCTTCTTCTCTCTCCCACATTCTCTCTTGACATTTTACAATTCTGAGATGTAGAAAATATGAAAGAAGTCCCCTTTGGCTTCAGCAGTGATTAATGCTAGCAAGAAGCAAGTCCCAAAGTGCTAGAAATGACAAGATACATGCAAACTGTCATAATTTAATCCTATTGCTTTTTGTTTGGTTTGGATGTTACCCAAGTAACCCATGTTCTTCAAACTTACCCTTTGCTTGGGGGAAGGTTTAGCTCCATTTTGTGTGGTGTTTCTCTGCATTGTGGTCTGTGAGGGTGACAGGTAAGGGACAAACTGAGCTGGGTCATGGCTAGAAACTTATGGCCAGGGCAGGTGACAGGGAAGGGAGGAAAGGGACAGGTCTAAAAAAAGGGCTAAGAGCTCTAGAAATCTGCTGGTGGCTTTAAAGGAATCTAGAAAGATGATGACAGGAATAGTGAGGAGTGAGGAGCCATGGGTAACATTCTCCACACACAATCCCCCAACTCTGATGGTGGAAAGTCACATTCTGCATAACTTTAGGAGGACTGTCAGGAGGTGGTCTTTGACTGCCATACTGAGCTGGGTGAAGGTGGGGGCAGGTTTGTGTGCCTTCAGAGTCCTTTCTTGTGGAGTGGTTTTCCTTCCTCAGGGCATGAGGAATGACAGGAGCAAGGCATGTGCATCCACAGTGGCAGGAATGGAGAATAAAAGCTGCTAATAGATGTAGTAATCATGTGTGAAGGTACTTTTGCAATGAACCATAAAAAAAAAAAAAATTTTTCATAGACTAGGTGGCAAGAGTTTCAGAGCTGCTGAGGGTATCCAAATTTCACAGACTCAACACAGCTGCAGCAAAATGAGCCCATCATCTCCTTAATCTTCACTGAAAGGCATCTCCTACTTTTAATCACCATAGTCCTGTGTAAGACTAACATACTCACGTTTAACAAAGTACCTCTTACTAAAGTAGCCAACATAGACCATTTAGAGTGCCAACTGCCTCCTCCTACAAACCTTGCTTCCCTCGCAGGAACTGCTGCTCGCAGGAAGTCTTTAGTCTCCCCAGAATGTCTGAATGCCCATTTCGCTCCAGAAAACTGATGGAAAGCAGGTGCCCAAAAGCCTTTCCAGCAAATATATTGAAAACTCTGAAATGTGATTTAAGCAGTTGTGGCTGATGCAGTGGTATCTTGGAGTGTGACAAGCCCATGCTCGTCCATGCCTGGAGACCATTCTTCCCCATCCACCCCTGGCACCTCAGGCTTAAGATTACACCTGATTTGAAGCATCCCCTGACTAAACACAACAAACCACGAGCTGATCGTCTTGTGCAGTGTGCAACCACACAATGGTAATCACAGCTAATGACTCTGCTAAATGCTAGACTGCACACACCTCCTTGTTTGGTGTTTGTTTTGTATACAGAAGGTAACATCGACTGAATAACGAGGATGCCAAGTTACAGATGGGGTTGTGGAATCGTATTTGACAGCCGATTAGAGTAATCTGACAGAAATGATGACTTAATCACCACGACAGACTCCAAATTCCCAGATAGAATTCCACCCAGGTTAATCTAATTTCCTTGCAATATTTTTGCCAGAAATAGACTCTTAGCCAGCTTCTTTTCTCCCATGCAGATGTCACATGGCTTTGACAAGAATGTAAATAGGTACTGTTATTATTGTTGGAAAGATTACTTTGAGGCTCTAAAGCTGGGGAGGTTTCATGCCTTTGAGATGCATTGGGTTGCTTTGCCGTGGTTTTTTCTCTTATAAAGTTATGTTTACATACAGCAAGATGTACTCAGGAGAAAGAGAGGGAAAAAACTATTCAGTTGTAATTCTAGACCATGGTATGGTCCTGTTGCTGCCCTGGACATAGCCAGCAGCCAGATTCTCATTAATTTCAGGGGGATTTTCAGGGTTACATATTTGACAACTGTTTCTTTGCCTTTTTGCTTCCCATGGACTGCCTCAGCACCCCTGCTTGGGATGTGCCCAAGGAGAGGCAGTGACATGCTTGGCCCCTGGCTTTGGATGGCCTCTGTGACAGTGCAGGCAGCAGTGAACCCCCACTTTGCTGCCAGCACTGCCATGAGGCACTGGCAGCCTCTGGCAACAGGCATTTGCCTGCTCTCAGTTTTAAAACAGTGGCATGGTGTGTTTTGAGACCGATGGACAGAGAGCACCTGTAGGAAAGGTGGGCTGTGCCCTGCTTGCTGCACAAGTGTGTTCAGTAGAACTCTCTGTAATATTGACAAGGAGAGATTGTTCCTTACAGCCTGGACTCCAGCCTGGGTTTGATATCCCCATGCACAGTGCTTGCCAGGGGGAGTTGCCCATGCTTAGAAAGAACTTGCCTGAGAGCTGTGTTGTTCTCTTTTACTGTGTGTTCTGAGCGCAGGATGATGTTCAAGTCTATAAATTACTTGCTGAGGTTATTTTCCTTATTCTTGCCTCTTTATTAATTGTAAGTGTGCATTCATAAATACTGTATTTTCATAAGCAGTGCTTTCTCCAAGAAAAGAAGAAAATGTTTCCTGTTGTTCTGTGTGACAACATGACATCCTAAAAAATCACTTACCTTGAGATCCATAAGTGATGTATAGCTACAATAATAGCTTTCTGATAAGACAGGAAATCCTTCATTTCGGTAGATGACATGATTCTAGTGAGTGGCATCTAATTTGAAACAGTTTTATATCATCTATAATCTTTTGGAGGGCCTGGGAAAGCACAGATATTTTATTATTTTATAGCCTGCAGTTATACAAGGAAGATATAAAATGCACAGATTATTTTCTCTTTTGCTCATTGTAGAGTGAAAGGATAGTATCTATTTAGCTTTTGTCTCTGCCCCTTTAATTTTCTTATTCACTGCACACTTCTTTGAGAGTCATTCTCTTCTTTTTTTCTTTTCTACACCTACCTTTAAATATTTTATGGATAGAGAGCTTATAATATGTATTGTCACGGCAGTTGTCTCTAGAGGTCAGCAATGAGTTTAATAATGAGATGCGAACCAGTGGCTCTGTAAAACCCATTTCGGGTTATAAATGGCATGTTTTATTGAATCTAGTGTTAAAGGTTGTTAACGTATCAATTGGTGATGGTCAGGGTTAAACAAGCTTCAACATGAGCCCTCTCATGTTAGGAAACTGTCAGTAAGGTATTTTTCCGCTTTCCCATTTGCTGAAGCCAGGTTTGTGCAACACATCCATTTTTCTGGGGGTGTTCTGCAGTTTAAACTCTCCAGGCCTGAGCTGGATCTTTTATTGTTTTTGCACCGATATAATTTTAAGCACAATGGCATCACTCAGCAATTCAGCTTGATGGTGTGAAGAGAATTTGGACCATAAGTTTCTAGCAGGAACTTTTGAAATCAAGTCAAAACCCAGTGGAAGCATCATGTGAAATCTTGCCTCCTGTTTTGTGAGTGCACGAGATTATTGAGTTAATGATCTTGGGGTAATTATGTGTAGCAGAAGAGGATCATTTTGGATGTGCAGTAAATGTATTTGTCAGGTAATACTGATCTTTGTGTTGTGACCATGGGCTGCAAAAATAACTTCTTCATGTGAATTTGGTCTAAAGTTGGTTTCTCTGGTTCAGGCAGTTTGAAAAGGGAGAGGTTTTTAACATTGTTAGAATAGCCTTTATTCAAAATATCTCCTCTTAAGGGCATATAAATGCAGCTGTAAAGAGCAATAGATTCTCTGTCTACAAAAGGGCCTGAATTTGGGCTGGGTTTTTCTCATATATTTTGCATATTCCTGAATTTTCAATACTTGCCTTTCTTTCCTCTATTTTCTTGCCACTCCATTGCTCCTTGGAGACACCAGTAACCTGCAATGGCCTTGTGGAACAAGTTACACCTTTTTTCTTCTTTCTGTTTGTGCTTGCTGCGTGGACGTGCTGCCTCACATTCCTGTGAATTTTAAGTCTCCCACAGTGCCCAGTGTATTGTTGATGTCAGGAAAAATCTTAAGCACTAAAGAAGACAGAGAACAATAGAAGTTCCCTTTTTACTATAAAACTGATTGAATAAGAGTGGTGGCAGACAAGTGCTGGGCTATTAAAGTCCATTTAGGAAACGAATGATTCAAAGAGAGCAGAATTGTTAAAACAGAAGCAATTTTATGCATCCCGACAACCACATCAACCCTGTGGCTTTGCCTTTCCCTGGGACACAGTGGGGAGTTGTGCAAGCAACACAAGGAATACACTGATTTGCAAGGCCAGGGAGTGTTCCTGACTTTGAGTAAATCTAACAGAAACATTCACAGCAATATTTTATCTTTTCTAAAGAATCCAGCAACTTTCTCCCTGGTGGTTAAGTTACTTCAACAAAAGTGATGCAGATGTGGGTTTCTGGGCAGCTTTGAAAGCACATTTTATATGAGGGCATGGATGTTCTCTCCTGCTCAGCTGTTTTTGTTTCCCAGAGTTTGTCATAACAGTCTTTTATTAAAAAAATGGAATTGCCTCTGACATTTTCAGGCAATACTCAGCTGCACTGTGCTGAAAAATGATACAAAAGTAGAAAGAGCATGCATTTTTCACCTGTTCACGTGAATTGGTAAGGATTTGCTGAGGAAAGAAAAGGCAGTGGCCCTGCTGCTGCTGGAAGGTTTGTGCAGTCAAATCCCAGAAACTATGCAGAGCCCATGAAACAAAATAAAAATGGGGGTTTTTTTTGCAAGCTTAAATGTCTCCCACGTTGAATCTCAATGTGAGGTCAGTTCTGGAGGCTTTTGAGAAGCTGGAATAAAATTTCCCTGAACACACCACATTGGCCACAGGGCCAATCACCAACGTCCTGTGGAAAGCTCACACACTCTGATCATGAGGGAGCTCTACTGTTGTGGTGTTATTATTCCTGAGAGAACAAAAAGGCCATTTGTAGAAATTTTATTGGAGCTATCAAGAGTTCAGTGTTGAATTATTTAGTAGAGAAAGCTGAGGACACACCAGACTGAGTGTGCCAAGGTGGGATGTTCAGCATGGAACGCTGCACACAGGGGTTGGTTTCCTTTGCAGTAAAGAGGGACATGAATGGAGGAAGAGGCTGAAAAGGAAAAAGGAGTTGGAGTTTTTATGGATGCCGGAATTGTTATGTGTTGTGGTGGAAGCTTTATGAATGAATGTATAATGCATTCTAAAAGAAAAAGATGAGATACTGAATAATTACAGGAAGCTATTTTAGGAATCAAGATCTCTTCTTCTTCAGTCCTGAAAGAATCAGCACAGTTTTTTAATTACAAGCAAAGTTCATTTGTCAAACTCAACTCCTCTGAGTACATTTGAAATGCTTGCTAGTTCTTAAATTACTTGAAAATTCCATCTTGGTTTTGGCAGTGGTTGAGCTGAAGGAAAGAAAGTTGGTAAAACGGAAACCAAGCATGCCATAAACTAATGAGGGCTGTAACTTTAGAGGTCTTCTGAAACTAGATACAGCAAATTAAAGATTTCTATGAGTCCTATGGGCCCAATGATCTTTTTTTCCTGATCTTCTTCATTATAAAGTACTCCTTTACCATTTTATTTTTTCTTACAAGCATATAATACAGTGTTATTTTGAATTTATACAATTTCAACATGTTTAGTATTATATTGTGTCTCTTAGCCCTTCATTAAAAACATGACTCTTGATTTTTTTATAACTATCCAACCTGCCTTACTCTCTTTCATTTTTGTTTTTAGATGCATCATCCTATTCAGATGAAACCCGCAGATAGTGAAAAGTCAAATGGTATGTGTTTAATTTATTTTTACTTAATTGTGTCTCTCTCTAAACTAAAGCACAACATTGTGAGAGTTTTTGCTTTACTCCTTTTGTGGTGAAAATGATAGGCAGTTTCCCTACACCTGACATGTTGGGAAGGTGTTGAGCTGCTCTGAACTCCCTATTATTTTCTGCTTTAAAGAAGGAAGGAAATGTCTTCAGAAAGAGTCTTCCTTGTACCTGCTGTACATCATGACTCACCTCACTGCATACATCTTTCCCTTGTGTTCTCCTAACAGTGAGGTAAAGTGGGAGCACCTGAGGTTGGTAAAATGGAGATAAAATGTTAATGCTGAAAATTAAAAATAAACAAAAAGGCATACCTGTGTTAACAAACTACGTAAGCACATGATCAGCCTTAAACATTTGCCAAGACTACATTTTTATAGAATGATGCCATTCTGAATCTGAGCCAAATTTAGGTTTTAATCATATGCTTCATTATGAGCTGGGAAACCCGCTTTGGAGCTCTCTGTGTACTTATTCCTCAAAACGATTGAAAAATGAATGCTATAAAGACAGTAATATCCATTTGGAATACTAGGGCACTGCCTAAGTGGATGTATATGACATGCAAAATAGATGGCAGGCTAAATCTATTAAACATGCCAGGTTTATATATTCAGGGAAATAAGATAATCGAATGGTAGCGCAACTTGGCGGCGTGTGATTCTTTAAAAATATATACTTGTCTATTTTGCCCCTTGATTTGTTCCTGTAATTTTCTAAAATATATGTTAAAGATATCATCTGCCTTCTTAGATTGCAAGAGCTTCATTTTCCCATAAGGCCCACATAATCAGAGCTGGTTCCTCCAACAGGCATCTTTGCACCTCATTAATTAGTAATCAGGGCAGAAGCCATGCACTTAGAGAGCTACATACCTGCAAATGTAAATTATGATTGGGCTCTAAATCTCTCTGCAAGGCTTTTTTAAGGCTGCTTTTTTTTTTTTTTTTTTTTGCTAATTGTAGTGCATCCCTTTTTCAGGCTTCTCCAAGGATTATGAAGTTTGGAAGGAAATTAAAACTTCACATTATGCTAGGTTTCCCAATATGACAACTTTCCAAATAAAAGTGGCCATGAGCACAGGAAATATGAGGAGCTGTCACCCATTTGTACAGGAGGGGGTGTTCTCTCTCTCAGGTTGGAGTCACAGAATCATTGAATAATTATTCTGAGTTGGAGAGGATACATATCTGTCCACGAGGATTCTCAAAGTCTGATTCCTGGCCCTGCACAGGACAATCCCAAAAATCCCACCATGTGCTTAAAAGCATTGTCGAAATGCTTGAGCTTTATCAATCTTGGTGCTGTGCACACTGCTCTGGGGAGCCTGTTCAGTGCCCAGATACCCTCTGAGTGAAGAGCATCTTCCCAGACTTTTAGCAGTGATTTCTTGCTGTCTTTGAGTGCTCAGAATAGAGGCCAAGACACAGGATGGGCAGAAGGACTGAACTTTTCAGGCCCCACTGTGGTCAAGGAGAGAATTGCTGCTGGAATCCAAATTCCAGTCGCTAGTATTTAGTGCTAGCTGTGGGCACAATTATCCCTGAGGCACAGGAACACCGGCCTGAACCCTCTAAACTAAGTATGGCCTCTATGGGCTCTTCTTTCAAAGACAAATTTCACCTCAATTTCCTTGGCAAATTAGAAAAATAAGAGGCAATGGGCCAAAATTGGCTCCCAGTGAGTTACTTGTGCATTGCCTGAAGTGTTTCTTTCTAAAGGAGATTGAACATATTGGAAAAACACTGTGGGGAATTGTGCAAATTCTGTCTTTCTCTGCAAGTAGCACCTGCTTGGAAAGCAGGGTAGGTTGGCTCCTGGATGCTGCTGTTAGTCTGGGGTTATCTGCATGAAACTCCTGTCTGCACTGTGGGAATACTGTCTTATTTTCTGGCATCTATTCCAAGCATGAAAATCATGAGGGACTGGGGGTTTTTGCTTTTTTTTATTTGTTTCCTTGCCTTTCTTTGTATTTTTGGGGAAAACAAATCATCAGTTCAGGGGTACCAAGTGTCAAATTAAACATCTTTTTAAATTTAGACTTCAGAAGGGTGTGGGAACTTTTGATAGGCATGTTCGAGGGCTTATGAACTGCTTTTATTTTATTGACTGGAGAAACAGAAGGCAAAATAATACCACAATGATGGTTATAATGGTACAGCTCCTCAGAAAGGCAGGGTGTAGGTGTGGGGTTCATGGAGTAGATGACATTTTTCAAGCAGCTTAGAGATGAAGAAAGAGAAAAAACAGCAGTGTGGGGGATATGGAGGTTTGTTTGGCACGTGTTTCCCATATGCTCCAGGCTATCCATCTGAGGGGGTATATTATCCATGCCAACAGCAAATTGTTAACTGTACCTCTTCAACCAGATTGGTAAGTTCAAAGGGGAAAAGAAAGAAGACATGCCAAGGCATCTTGGTTTCCCTGATCCCTGGTGGCTGAGCTTTTGAGGAATACTCGAATCTCTTTGATTTCTGAGTCACAGGAGGATCCCAGTGGATTTTATAGGTAAAGTGGTGTGTCTCAGTTTGCAAAGAGGTTAAAGAAATTTTCTTGGTCAAAAATTTCTTGTGGAAAGATATGTAGGACTAGTTGATCACTTTACAATTCTTCTGAGCTTGTACATGTTTGTGAAGGATTGATAGACCTGTTCAGGATCCATAGGGATCATTCAGCTTAGAGAGGTTTTCAAAGAACACTATTTGCTGTGTGATAAAATGCCCCCTCCCTGTACTGAGTCCCTTGTGCAAGAGGTTTGAATGAGCATCCAAGCTAGAGAGTACCAGGATGAAATGTTCCTCCTTTTCCATCTCTGTTCCTCCCTTAGATGTCTGCATCACCTAAGGTGTCTGTCCCTTGGCACCTGAGGCCAAACTCACCTCATGGAAACTGGGAGATGGGTATGGAAGGGACACCTCCTGCACACATGTTGCTAACTTGGACCAGGTTGCTCAGAGCCCCATCCAACCTGGCCTTGAACACTCCCAGGGAACCACAGCTTCTCTGGGCACCCTGTTCCAGCAGCTCCTGCCTTGCCTACAATGTGATTAAGTCATTTCTCTGCTCAAGGAGATAAAGCAAAGCTTGATCTCTTCCACCAAACTTTTAGCAGCTTGAGTTGATGGGGTAAGACTTGCCCTCAGATTTCATTAATTTGTCTACCCAGGAGGATTCTGAAAAGCCTCTTACTGCTGACAAACATAAAATCTCTGAAAGTTGCAGATGATTAATTTTGTAGTGCATCCTGGTCTAATCACCCAGTAGGTCTGGTCTGATCACCTTTGTGCAGGTTGTTTTGATCTATCTACAAAGTTTTGGTTAAGGATTTTCTGCCAAAAAGCATGGTTTTGACTTTCCACCATTACTAGATTCATCACTCACAGTATTTATCCTTTTAAGGACATTTTCCCTTTCTCAAACAAAGGAGGTTCTTCCAGTCCAATGCTAGAAAACTTGCAAACACCTGCTTGACTCTAAGTTATCTGTGGCTATTAATATGCTACAATTTGCAAATGCTTAAATGTGTCTTGAATCTGGATTTAAACACAGTCAGTACTTTCAGGCACATATCCTGCAGACAGTATGCTCTTAAGTGGATCAAAGCATCACTGCTTAAGGGAAAATGACAGAATTCTCTATTTAATTTTTTTTAAAAAGTAGGGAGGAGGGTAAGCAAGTAATCTTATAATTTGTTTTTATTTATTTTATTAGTGTAAAATTTAAAAAATAATTTTGAAATTCTAAGTGGCGCAACTTAGCCGATTTGGAGGTAGTAATTAGATGCCATATGTTAGCACTAACACATAGAAAAGTTGATAATTAATGCAGGCAGCTCCAGATTCAGGTGTGACTTTGACAGATTGTATGCAAGGGGTTTTCACAGGCTTACAGCTAGGGATAAAAGTCTGCCTTCACCCCTTCCCTTCTATATGGGAGTGAAAAACCAAACCAAAACAAAAACCCTCCACACCATTTATACATAATTAACTATTTATCTATTTTCTTAAAAGAAAAGGCATCTTCTGGGGAGAAAATTCACTCTTTATCTGATTGGACTCCTCTGAAATGTACAATAAAGAGTTATAATTTTGATCTTTCCGAATTTTGGGGATTTAGAAGAGTGAAAAGAAGAGTTTGTTGGCTCTTCGGGAGATTTCCCATGATTATTACACAGTTTAATTCTTTTGTAGCATTCAGAAAATAATCTCTATTCCTTTATTCTCCTGGGTTAGCCTGCAAGAAATGTTCATTACTGAAGCAAATTGAGTAAAGCTTAAAAATTAGACCCTTCAGGACATTATTCTGCACGCTGGATGTAGTGCTGTCAGAAGACAGGAAGCTCAGTTTGAAAAGCTCCCCCCCCAGAAGAGACAGGCTTCATCTCAGATAACCTTTGATGGCTAACACAGAGTTCTAGGTTCAAACATGATGCCCAGGCACACATGCCAGTGATGGCTGAGCTAGCCTTGACAGGGTTACAAAAGCAACTCATCTATTTTAAAACAGGTATCTGCACCTCATCACTCAGGGTCCCTGCATTCTGGCAAACCCCACCCCAAATCCAGCAGGCTTAGCACTGGATGTGTCACTCAAACTGCTCTGGCAGCACAGCCCACCTGCATTTGTAATGTGTTAGGATGGATTAAAGGTGAACCCCATAATGTGTTAATCAAGAAGCTGTGCTGTTTCACACCTTCCTTCCTATAAACAGAATTTCAGGCCTTGTTTGCTGTGACCTTCTGCCTACTTCTTCTCCATCAAGGAGGGGCACTCAGCCACCCCATCTTAGCTGCTACTTCCAAACTGTTTTATCTACTTCATTCCCACAGAGTGGTGCAAAAAAAGTCAGAAAGTTCAACTTATCCCACGAGTGAGGTTCAGAAATAATGATGTCAAACACATGCCAAAAAAGTTTTGATTTTTCTGGATTTTGAACTGTTGAAACCTTCTCCAAGGGTGGGAGAGAGTTATCAAGCAGCAGTGAAGTGCTTATCAGATATGGGCACACAAGTGCTGGCCCATGCACACTGTCACCCTTCTCCCAGCCTTCTTCTTTGCCTGCTCTCATTGCCCAAAGCACTCACAGCTCCCAAGCTTTGTCCAGTCCCTCAGAGCTCATTATTCCTCCTGTCCCTGCAGCTGGAGCTCAGGACACCTCGGTGTTATCATGATGCCCAAGAGCTGGGAGCTGGATGCAAGGTAACAGCATCTGTCAGTCTACTCAGCCAGAGTAAAAAAATCTGTAATCTCCTTCTTGCTGGGAGAGGTGAGATCTGCCACTCTTTGGAGAAGCTGATCTTTTGGCGTTGCCAACAGCCAGCTGAGCTCCCACTAAAACTGTAGGTCACTGAAGTTAGGCCAGATGGGTTTAGGCTGCAATCCTTTCCCTAAGCAGCAGCACCTGTCCCAGTCTCAGTGCTTTGCTGGGTCACGTGTTTAATGCTGGGCTCCTCATTTTGCAGTCCCATGGAAGAAACCCAACATGCACAGGAAAATCCACAGGCTTGGCAAATCCAAAAGGAAGTTTGCTAACCTCTAAATACATTTGTCCCACACTTCTTGTACTCTGTTGTCTGTTTGATTCTCAAGCCTTGCCCGTGTGGCAGGTAAGAATTCATTTTAGAAAGAAAGAAGTGGCTGACCAAAAATGCAGAAATAAATCCTGAAAATCAGTCTTAGTGAGGTGGAAAAGTATTCCGTTCTCTGTGTGGGAATATATTGTTAAAAACTCTTTCAGCCTAATAATATCAGATGTTCTATCAGATGCAGTGAAAACATGTCATTTTGATCTTGACAATTGTCACTTTAAATGTTTTTTATGCTGGGCCCCTAGCCAGAAAAAGAACAGCAATTTTCTTAAGCTTCAACACTGATCAGCACTGACTAATGGCACTGAATGCAGAGCACGTCATCATATCAATATGTTTTCTGTACTCTGAGCATTCTTCATGAAATCTGCATTTTTAAGATGTACAGTACACAGGAGCTGGATGTTTAATTTACTATAAAATCACCCTCAAGCTTCAAACCTGCAAATCATGTTAGTTAAATGGCATATTTATAGGTTTACTAGCGAAACCAAAGGAGGCCGGTGGGGAGTTTGTCGCCTGCAACTCTTTGGAAAAATAAAACAAAGCCTTCTGTTTGCATCTCATTTCCTTTGAGTCTCCATGTGCATCTCTTTGGTTTGAGGCTTTGTCCTGGCACCAAAGCAGGACCCAAGGGGCCTCCTGTGGCAGGTATTTGTCCAACTTAGCCAACAGCTATTTTTTAAAGAAGGTTGGAACCTAGTCACCCTTAGGGTAGACCTGCACACTGTATTTCAAGCCTAAGATCAACCCAAATTTAAACTGGCTGGTACTAGCTGACACAGAGACACAAAATGAGAGGTTCATAACACAGAGCAGAAGGCAGTGCTTGTAAATGTGCTTGTGCTTCACCCAGCCTGACCTCAGTCTGTGGTGTGGAGAAATCCAGACCTGGCAGCCCAGCTGGGTCCCTTGCCTCAAAACTTCCTGCACCATTGCCATAGTCTGTGGCTGTTGTCAAGAGGACAGGCTGGCCAGGGAACTTCCTCAAAAAGATTGCTCAAGGCAATATAGGAATTGTCTACTGCTAAGTTACAGGCATCCTTTCACTAGCAGAAGTGGCTGCCTGCACTCCTCTTGTAGCTGTGAGCAAGGCAATTTGGCTTTCCCACCCTTAAAATAATAATTAGCAGCATCAAGGTCACCTCTATATTATGAATCAGATGTGAAACTCCATATATATTTATGTATATATAAATATCCCAACTCGAAGGTCTTATTTGCAATCACGCATATTCAGCTCCTGATCTGTATATAACTGGCTCATCCCATGCATTCATCATTTCTTAACCCTTTCTGGAGGGTTCACCTGCATGTGGAACCTCAATATAAAGTGTGAATGAAAATGTTCAGTCTTGAGGAATCTCTGCTGAGGAAAACATCTTCCCCTGGGCGTTAAATTCACACCAATTTTCTTGCAAGCTTGTAGAATGAGACGCTGGGATTGCAGGGGCTGGACTCTGTTTTGGGTTCTGAAAAATGCATGGGTTTGGTGCTCACTTGTATAAAAGCTACAAATACTTTTAAAAGTCAGTGATTTAAGGAGAAAATTACTTCAAACGCTTCTCATGATCAATAAACATGAACCTCTTCTTGTTATTCTTGAAATTATTAAATGCACTGGAAGTGTTGAAGTATAACACAAATAAAATCCTAGAAAAAACGGACGCAGTTCCTTCTTCCTCAGCTGCAATTTATTCCATTTGACAAACTCATGCTAATACAGGAGACAGAGTTAGAGAGCAAGGAAGGATTCTTTTTTTTTTTTTTTTTTTTTTTAAGCCTTGACTCCCAGGTGTNTTTTTTTGTAAGCCCAGAAATGAAAATACTTCATTACAAAAATAATTTGCACAATAATAGAAATAAGTAAGTGCAGTGCAGACTCTCTGGAGTAAAGCTTTCCTTCCTTCTTTGCTTCCCCACAAACCCTGACAGTCTGCTCATTAACAGGGAATTGGATTTACATGCCATTTCCAGGGAAGAAGAAAGCACTGGTGTATGTACTGTATAATAAGCACTTAGATTTTTGGTTTAATATAGATGGGTCAGTGCGTTAACATTTTTAAGTCTTTCCAGTGTGAATTAAGTTTTGATGACCTCTTTCATTTTTGACAAGAGTCCCCAGCTTTAGACCTGTAAATTTGAGTTTGATTAATAGGACTGTGTGCATCCTGCTGCAGCAGTCCAGCTTGTGCTGGTGTTTGTGACAGTACAGGCAGGAAATATTCTACCAATAATTCAGGTAAAGCACCTTTTCCTTTTTTTTTTTTTTTTTTTGCAAACTCAGCATCATCATGCATCAAAGGGTTTTCAAGTGATGTCCTGGAATATGCCTTGTGTCCTCCTGAAGGGGAGAGGGCTGAAAAAACAGCAGAAAAATTTAATGCATTCTTTTTCCAGAGCAGTCATTGCACATCTGCCTTTCCAGTGCTGTGCATTAAGTTGGCTGAAATTGAAAGCTCAGACAGGAGATGCTCTCAAAATATTTCTCAGGAATATTTTTCATTAGCTTATATCATTACATGCACAATCCCTTCTTCACCCTCGCCCCATCATGAGTTCTTTCACACGTGAGGGGGATGAGGGAATTTATCTGAATTAGAATCTATGCAAAGATATCTTTAAAAGTGTCTCTAGCAGAGGATCCTTTTCTTTTAGAAGCCGTGAACGAGGTGTGTGCAGAGTGACAAAGACAGACAATTAATATGTTATATAAACAGCGAGCACCACTAGAAAAAGGAGAGAGAGAGAAACGAGATATTTGGGGTGTGGGAGGGAGGGGGGAAGGGAGGTTGTAAGTATAAAGTGTTTGCCTTAGGACTTGTCTTCAGTTACAGAGCCAGACTCACATGACTGCAGCTTGGTTTGATGTGGTAATGAAGCATTGATCACAGGAAAAAGATGAAATGGCCTTTGCTCATTCATTATTTTTATCTTCTAGCTGTGGAAGACAGAAAATTGTTCATAGGAATGGTTTCGAAGAAGTGTAATGAGAATGATATCAGGGTGATGTTTTCTCCGTTCGGCCAGATAGAAGAATGCCGAATCCTTCGGGGACCAGATGGGCTGAGCCGAGGTGAGTGTGCAGCCTGCAAAGTCTCTTTCCTTAAGTGCTAATTGGGAGCTTTATGTCACAGCCAAGGTAGGCAGAGCTGCTGTCTGCAGCAAGAGGTTACGCTGTAAAACGTCCCACGTGATGAAGGTATCCACATGAACTTTTCACAGTGACTGAAATTATCACCTTTTATTTCCAGTGTCAGAAAGGTCTCGGTGCCAACATATTAACTTGTGTTATCACCCTGTTTGTCAGCTGGAAATGTTCCTTTGCACCCTGAGAAAACACCCTCAGTTTTCTGCTCTCACAAAATCAAAGTTGCTCCCCTGACCCCTTTTCTGCTTTGTAGCACAAGGCCAAAAGAAAGAAAAGGACAGGACTGTAAATGACTGCTTGAAGGCATAAAGGGTGATGGGAACTGGCCCTCGTTGCAGCACTATCTCCTCCATTCCTGTGTTTTCTGTAACTATATACAAAACATAGGTCTGCTTTATCCGAGAAACAAAGAGGTTAGCTTGGACCTGAGAGCTTTGCCTGGACAAAAGTTTGTAAAAAGAGCTTTTAAATCTTGTGCCTCTACCACAACCCAAAAACCAGGGCAGAGGTGTTAAGCGTCACCATCAAGAGTGGTCAAGTGGCCAACCTGAACTTGGAAATGAAATGCAGCACTGATTTCGATAGCCAGTGATCCCTTTTGAGTGCAAAAGTACCTTTTAGGTAAAGGCCTTCCAAAAACCTATTGAAAAGAAAGATAATTGTATATTGATGACCCAGACTGCATATTAACTGCATGGTATGTGGACCTGAATTTATTCTCAGAGCGTGAACCTTCTCAAAACATCAGTGCCAGGGGTTGTTGAGTGGAAAAGGAAATGGGGATAGTCCCATCTCTCAGTGCAGGATGATGCTGTGGTACCTTCCACAGCCATTTAATGGCATAGGGATTAAGTAATTTTAATTGTGGAGCTGTGAAAATCACATATACAAAAAAAACCCAGATACACAGAAAGCACAGTTTATGCATTTTATTACATTTTCAAAAGGCATAGAAAAATGTAATCACACCCATTTTGCACATAGATATGAGTATAGATTTAGATTTTTTTTTCTTTATTTTTGGATCTACTTGTTTCTGGTAGGCAATAGGATCCACAGAATTTTGTGCAACAATTTGTTCATGGGGTTTTTTGTTTTGTGGGCAGCCCAGTTTCTATAAAACACTTATAAATTTCAGCAAAGGAAGTGCAGGTATTCCTATATTTCATGGCACTTCTTGAAGGCACTTACTGTGGTACTTCTGAATAATGACTTGTTGAAAAGCCACTGTGACAATAAATAGGGAGCCCCAAGAGAATTATGCATATTTATGCTTTGTGGTCCCCAAACTTTTGGGGCTGGGATGCGACAGGCCCTTCAGGCAAGGAGAGCCTCATGATCATGGCTTTTGCCTTGGGGAAGATTAGGGCAGAGTCTGAGGCTGGTTCCTGCAGCTCAGTAAGGAATGTTTACTGATGAAGTCGAGTGTTGCCATTATCTTTCTAGACCCAACACTGAGGCAAAATAAGTATTTCTGATTTTCACTGATTTCATTGTGTAAGCAGCACAGGGAAAGGATGATGGAAGACACAAGTGGGAAAGGAGCTAATTAACTGCTGAAATAACAAGATCTGCACATCAGATGTTTTGAGCCCCAAAAAAGATTTAATTGACTTGTCAGCATCACCCAACAAAGAAATGGATCTTTCCTGGGATCCATAAAAATCCCACTGCATGCTTGCTTTTATTCAACAGACAGGGTTTGGTAGGAGCATAGAAAAGCTAATTATGAAATCCAACAGAGTAAGTGAGGTTGGTGGGGTAGTTTTGTTCTGCTGTGAACAGCAATCTCACGACAATCAGGAGCTGAGATTCTTAAGCCACATCTCCAATATATCAGGCAGGGCAGTGCTGTGCGCTGGCCAGCGCAGCTGTAGAGTTAATGTGCTGTTCTCTCCTGCTGGAGACTGAAGATCTCGGTGCAGGTAGGTCACACACCAGTAACCACAGCAGAGCTGCATCCTCTGTGCCACTCGGGTTCATTTCGGTCACAATCACGACTGATATTCTATCATGCCCTCATGCCTCATGCCTTGTTAAACTCGAATTGCTTTCTACACACCCATGTTCACACTTTAAAATGAGTTTGGCCGCGCCAACCAGGTTTTCAGGCAGATTTTTATCAGCTTCACAAAACCACCACTCCATGAGATAAGGCAAAGTGTTGGGAAAATGGTTGGTATTGCAGTTGAAATGAAAAGTGCTGAGGAACATCTGCAGAGGAGGGAGCTTGCCTGAAAAAGCACAAGGTGAAAAACTGCTTCAGGAGGGAGGACTTACACTGTTAAATCTTTGTAAAGAGTTCCAGTCCTTAATGAATTTTAATTCATGTTACCACTTCCAAGATGTTAATTCCCTTTGCCACAAACAGTATTTGTTTTCTCAGCACCTGTCCAGATGTACTTTCCTCCTAGACACAGAAGGGTAAATGAAAAATAGTCACTGTCTGAGGAAAACACTGACCTTGCCATGCCAGAGCCTTTGGGAGCTCAGTTCAGTGCTCACAGCAGTGAGATGGAAATCTGGTCCAGTAAACTGTTTGGCATCTCTTTTCAATTGCATAACAAGTGCACATCATGGTATCTCAGATGAAAAGAGCTTGAAAAGTATCTTCCTTGGTATTTATGCCAGCTTTGCTTAAAGGGTTCACGCAAATAATCTGCATTACCAGCAGATAGTTGCAAGGAATAGCTCCAAGTTACACTGCTCAGCAGAATGGTTTTGGTTTGGAGTGGGTTTGGTTTTGGTGGTTTTTTTACTTAGTAAAGACTTAAAAGGTTTCAGCTGACTTTTATTTTAGCCCAAGTCTACACTACAACAGCAACCTTACCACTGGTATGGTAACAATCTGCTCTCAACTCATAAGAAGGATTTAGGGTTGTATTGTACCACATGGGCTCCAGTAGCAAGGAGAAATCCCATCCTGTGGCATCAAGGGAAAATGTAACACTTTGTGATGAGTGTGATGTAAGTGCTAAGATAAAGGGAGAGGGGGAGAGAGATGGAACTCATTGTTTCTACTGTGGTTCCTAACCAAGAGTTGACAGAACTTTATTAAAGTCACACCCATTGCTGTCAGTACTGATAATGGACCATCACCTTTTCTGCTCAAAATTCCTATTGTCAGCTGTTTGAAACTCAGCTGTAAAATGAGACTGAAGTAATGATACAGAGCTCCAGTGGTGGAGCAGTGTATTTTAAAGAAACTGAGGGTTTTTTTAGCTTGAGTCATGTTTTCCCCCATTGTTACTCACTCCTGCATCTAAGAAATAACCATTGTTTATACCTGTAACTTGCTATTATTTTGATCAGCTACAAGAATAGGCAGCAACCAAAAGGCATTGCCTTCCAAAGGCTCTGGGATAGTCCCTGTAAAATTAGCTGGCTGGCAGCAAGTAATTCCTAGCTGTGAAAGGTATTAAAAAATAAAAATACCCTGTTGGCTGTAGAGATAAAGAAACCAGGGACAGCCAACAGCCACGGAGGCTGGCCACCTCTTGAGCAGGGTTCATGGGACTATCTAAAGCAGCCTGCCACTGCCTGTACAATATTCATTATTCAGAGAGAAGGATCCAGCCTGCAGGGTTGTTTAATCCAGCACTTCTTCTGAAGAGCTAAGTATGCTTTACAAAAACTCATGATTGTGGTATCATGTGCTAAGCTTCATTATCATGAAAAAGCAGAAGTGAACTGCCGCAGATGATTAAGATTTTAAATCACTTATTGTAAACAGCTTAAGGAAACTTTCAGACCTCCTGACTCCCAGCACTATGTAATGTCTGCATGACCACAGATGCCAACACAGACAGCCAGGCAGTGAGAGCTGGAGTATGCAAAAATAGCCAAAAGTACCCAAGTTTGATTTGTAGCTGTACCTCTGATGTCCTGTTTGACCATAGGTGAGTTGATCGCTCAATCATCTCTGTTATCCTGGTGCTTAAAGTAAGGGTAGTGATGCTCCTCTGCCTTTGTGAAATGCTTTTTTTAGATCAGTGGATCAATAGCTCTGTATCACTCTAGGAATTATTACCATCCATAATGATTATTTAAAAAATCCTCTTATCCGTATCACAGGAGCACCACATAGCAAATTATTCTGCTGTATTGCTAAGTATCAGACACCAGAAAGAAGTCAACTGGGTTAATAGCACACACTGAGAAAACCTGCTAATAACATGCAGAGAGATTTGGCTATACCATAAAAATTGTGAAAAAGCTCAAAATGCATTTTTCTACATCTTCTAAGCTCCTAATTGTATGATTTTTTTAGCAAAATATCACCAAGCACATGGGACAAGTGAACATTTCTGCAGATGATTGTTTTCTTCATTCTTTCTTTGCTTTAAGAGCTGGTTAGAAATGGAATAGCGAGTTACACCATGGTCAGGCAATTTAATTTCTTGAAAATCCATCTAGCACTTTGAGATTCAATGGTTTTCTTGATGAATTAGTAAAAGAAAATTAGTATTTGCATCACAATTAATTGCAGGGAAGGATAGGTGAGGAGACTTTTAAGCTGGGTTTTTTTTCCTCTGGATATTTACTTCTCCTCTCTGAGCTAAACACGAAGTGCCAGCTATGGGGACACTTTCTGAATTGTGTATCAGTAAGTGCTGGGAAACAAGGACAGTGGAAGTGCCGTATTTTTAATAGCTCTTCAGAAGAACCTCAGTGCCTTATTCCCTTTGCTGCAATGTGGTAACATTTTCATTTTTTCCAATCATTATGGCACATTTAATTTTGTTTTCCCTTGCTGAAACTCTTTTGCAGCTGGGAGGGAAGAAACACATCCAACTGACCAATGTCTCTGCTGGCCTTTGGCCAGTAACTACATCTCAGATTTCCATTACTGCAGTTTTGCAGCAATCCCTCCCAAGAGGGAAGCCTGAAATGAAATAATTTGCAAGAGGCTTTATTCCAACAAGAGGATCATGGAGGCACACTTAGAGAATGTGGTCATTGGTACCCATTTAATTCCGGGTTTGTGTAAATTCCACTTACTGAGGTCTGTACTTTGAAGGGTGGGTAATTGAATGTCCAGTTAAAAATGCTTTGAGAGAACCATGAACTTCAGGAAATTAAAAATCTACAACCTGTCATCCAGTCAATAGTCAAGTCAGTAGAGCTGAAGAGCTGAGACATGGTTACAGGATGTGCCTCTTGTTACCTTTATGTGCCTGATATGCATAAACTGAAGAGCTTCACTGTGGCTTTTTCAAATTATTTTCTTTAGACTGAATTGTTGCACTTGGTCTCAGACATGTCGTTGTGTGTCTTGTAATGCTTAACCACCAAATATCACTACAGTGAACAATTTGATGTGCAATTTAGTTTGTAGATGAAATGTATTTTAACCATCAACACAGATTTTTGTGTGATGTCTTCATTAGAAGGCTGTTTTCCAGGATGTCCCATCCTTCAGACTAGGCTGCATTAGCACAGTGTAGAAGAGGAAAATTCTACTTTGCAATCTCAGCTAGGAGCATTTTAACCCAACTAGAGCTTATTTTTATCACACTTCAATTTCCATAGCTTTTTATTCAAGCCTTATCTTTTCTTTAAATAGAAGCTTTCATCTCAGAGGATCCCAACTACTCCTTGCAGGAGTATTTGGCAGCTTTTCACTTTTGTTTCTTCACAGAAATTGAAGAAAAACTTTGTTTACAGTGTACTGGGAAGCTGTGGGGCAACCATTACAGCACCAGCTGTGCAGCCACCACTTGCAGCACTGTGGGTGCTTGGGTGGCTTTGAAAATCTCTTGAGCCTTCTTCTATGTAAAAACCATGTTTTTAAACTTCCAGACAATGTCTCTGCATTCTGCATCTCCCTTTGGTCTTACTTTAAAACCTCTGCTAGACAACAGTGGTTTCATGAAGGAGGCCTCCTGCATAGGTATGAACCTTACCTGAGGCTTCCACATGTAAAAATGTTCTACTTCACTTGCAGCTCACAGGCATTGATGTTGGGTTAGGCTGTGCAAGAACTGATGACTGAATGTTTCTCAACAGTCTAGGAAAGCCTGAGATGAGAAGAATCACCTGAAGCAGGAGCTGAAATGGGGCAGAGCTGAGCTTTTTTAAATATTTCAAATATTCAGTTACTCAAGCAGCAAGCCCCAGGTTTGGGATGGCCAGGATCAAGGAGGAGGCCTATCACATTTCACTGCTTTTTCAAAATTCTCTTTTATTTTGTCCTGGGAGAGGAGTAAGGAGCAACCCTGTGAGTTCAGATGTTGTCTCAGCCAACACAGTGGCAGATGTGATAATGTGCTCCAAAATTTCTCCCATGCCAGGGCTGGGTGCCTTACTCCAGTTCTGCCTGCTGAAGGAAATTACTTCCAGCAGCCTTTCCCCAGCCACTCATTTATCTGCTGTAGGGGGTGAGAAGGCAGCCTTGGAGAAGCAGCTAAAACTCTTACATCTTCTTTCTCCCTCGTTTTTCTTCCTGACGGTGATCCCTGACATTTTGAAACCAGAGCTGATAAATAAGTGTGAGGTGTCTTACAGGTTGGCTGTTTTTACAAAACAATCTATTTTTTGGTGTAGCTAGGTAGCTGGTTCTACAAAATGGACTTATTTCAAGGCATAAGCTCTAGAATTATTCCCCTTTCAATATTTTCCTTCCCAGAGAACTCCATAGCTCCAGTAAGAAGGGAATAATTGAATATCAGGACTTGGTGGGGTAGAACAGACAGAGTTTGCTGGTAGCTCTGGGTCCAGAAGACCTTGGTCCGTGGCATGCCAATCAATGCCATGTTTCATAGGATGAAAATCTTTCTTGTTTCCTTGCACCACGAGGCATGAAATCTGATTAGTCCCGTCCTCTTATAATTGTGATTTACAGCCCTAAAGCTGGCAGTGTGTTCCCAAAAGAACACCTGCACCCATGTGATACAGTGGGTGAGAGTGTGCTGGAAAGGCTTTTCCCAACCCTTCAGAATCATAAATAAATGAAATCCAGTGCCCTTGGACACCAACTTCTGATTAAATGCTAGGTGCCCAACAAAACCATCCTCTTCAAGTGCATGTGTGCCCCACAGAGGAAAATCAAGGTCCTGCCACTGACCATGGTAATAAATACAAGCATTTCAGAAGAACAGCTTTTCTGAGCACCTAAATTATAAATGTAAAGTGATTGAGTTAAATAGACCAAATCCTTTGACACAGACTTAGCTTCCCTCCAGTGTGGCAGTCTAGTCATGAGGGAAAGGACTCCACAATTCACACATAATAAAATATATAGGATCCCATATTCCATGCATAATAAAATATGTATGCACGCATAATAAATATACAGATGTTTTGTGTGAGTGTCCAGGTTTGGTAGCTGAAAAATAATCCTTGAATGTAAATACACGTAGCAATGTCTGGAAAGATGGGTAAATTAACAAATGTTTAATTGAGGCACTTAATGGCAACCTCCTAAAGTCTGGGTTTTCAAATAATTTAAAAATAACATTGTCTACTGAATTTTTGCCGTGTTATTGAGGTAAATTGGAAATTTACTGTGCAAATGGCCACTGTCCATCAGTGGGAAATGGCCTGCTGAATGGAGATAACAAGGGGACCTAACCTTGCAGCCTCTGGCTGGCAAACCCTAATTAAAATGCAGTCCCATCCTCTCTGTGGAATGTTGCTTCCAAATGCTCATATTCAAGCTGCATAACCTCATTCATCAGGCATTCCCCTTGCCCAAAGAACAAGTTTCTTTCAAATTGGTACAGAGATCTGCTACAAAGGTCTTTTTGCTCCCTGACAAAGGCAACGAGACCCATGCAAAATGGTTTTGGGCTGAGGAGTGAGGAGGAAGGCTTTGCAGCAGTGTTGGGTGCTGAAAGTACCCAACAGCTGAGCCCTGTGGTTAAAAAGAGAGAAAGCTTAAGGGAGGGAGGGGGGAGTCTGCTTTATGAGAGGTATGCAGCCTTATTTCTCTGCTGATTCACATTGCTTTTGAGACCTGCTAATTGCAACATCTCTCAGTAAGTTACTTACAGCAGAACTGCTGGGGAGAAATTGTGATAAATGCATAAACTGTGTCTTATTGATTTTTGTTGACATTTTACATGCTTCTCATGCATTTGAAACCTCCATTCAGTAATTGTCACTATAGTGCACACTCCTGGATAGTGAGAGCCAAAGAAGCGAATGAAGCAGCTTCTTGACCATTATCAACAATATTATTCAAGGCTCTGTTTGGGGTTCCTTGCCTGCCCCCCACTATATCTCTATTTGTGCTTATCCCCCATTGAATTTGCAATGAAATGAAATGAAACAAGAAAAGAAAACCCTTGGTGTTACTTCCTCTGTTAATGTTAATAACAGAAATGGTATTAAGAGAGATTACTTTGAGACTTACGGTAAATTTCTGCCTCTTTAATTTTAGTGTACAGCAGCAATATGGACTCTAGCAGAAGTACTGTAGTTTATTTACCCTTCTACTGCACATTTTGTTTAGATTGCTGTACAGAAAGCTGGTTTGTTACATCATATTCTTTGACAGAAATTTGTTGCTGAACATGTAGTGTGGCTAAACAGTAGTGAGACATCATCAGCTGCTTTGTTACCTAAGAAATACAGAGAGTCACAACGCTGTGGTGAAGTTTAGGTGAAAGAATTCTGATTTCTGATTTTGTGACACTCATCCATCAGCCAGAGGTACATAAGCCAGCTTAGGTTCTCTTGAATCAAGGGCCTTTTCATTAAGGAGAAAAAAAATACCGCATGATGCAAAAATGCATTGACTTTATTTTCATGACTAGATGTAGTGCTTTTGGGTAATGATCAGGCATTGCTTTCTCTTACTGTTGTTTGATTAAAATGTGAATACAGTCTTGACTTGATAATCTTACCAGGTACACACAGAGCTAAAAAGAAAAGGTATTCTATGCCTCAAATTGATTTGCATAAACCAAACAATCTGTTGCTTGCTGGATTGCGAAATAGTTTATTTTGCCCATTGGCCACAGGGGCAACAATATTGTATTTTTGATGCCAGAATGTAGTTTTCATGCATTAACTCTAAAATGACAATATGCTTTAGCCTCTCAGTGCTTAGATCTGCTTCATTTGGAAATCTTTTAAGTAGTAATAATAATAATGTTTTGAGGAAATTGAGTGGAACACTAAATTATTCTCTGAAACCTAAGTTCAAACTGTGCAAGGCTAAGGGAGCTGAAAATCAATGCACTTTTAAAGTCATTAGAGATCACAAGTGAAATAAGTCTGTGTTGCTTTAGCTAAGCTTTTAGTGTGCCATGGTATTATTACAAAATCAGCCTGAATCTGCATTAATTTCACAGTCTTTTTCTTTAAGATGCCCAAGGGTGCATGAAGAATAAAATGTAAATCTCAGGAGGCAATGTTTTTATTAGCCAAAAGGGCAGTGAGTCATGCACTGAAAACGTTGACCTGCACCATGCCCAGTGTAGATATGGCTGACAATAGTAAAAGGGTAGAAAAATAGCCCAGCCATTAGCCTACTGGCTTTTCATTCTGATTTTAAAGGCTGAAGAGGGGAATAAAAGAGTGATTTTTCAGTTATTCATGCAATACTTCAGAATTGTTCAAGCTGGTGGTAGCTTTCACAGATCAAAGAATTATACTTGTACATAGGACTCGGAGAAACAAAAACCATAAGAATTTTTATTTTTAATATGTTATTTTCTTAAATGTTGAGATTTCACCTACATTACTGAATTTTGTCTGAGTCTTTTCACATGCAGTCACAGGCTACAAGGTGGAGTTTTTCTCATTCTTATTTGTATGATCACTCTTGGTGCATCACAGTAATTTGTGATGCTATGGACCCCTTTATTAAATTCTCAGTTCAGATGTCGGTGATGCCGACATTTATTCACTATCCACAGTTTACTTACACAAAAGCCAGAGCAAGCAATTGTTAATGCATGGTCTGAATAGATTTAACTATGCAATCCAAAGGCTACATAAAAGCCTTATTTATTTCAAACCCTGTGGCTAAAGAACAAAAACAGTAACAAAACAAAACAAACAAAAAATAAAAACAAAGCAAAACAAACAAAAAATTAAATAAATGCCCTTCTTGTCACCCATCCCCACCTAATTTTTTTTCTTTCATCTATGGTCAGATTAGCAAGTCAGCACTGTCAATAAATAAACTAGAGAAGTTGTTTATTTTTATGTACTACTGAGAACAGTGTCGTCTTGTGGCCGTTCTCGTAGACTGTGTTGGTTTAACAAGCGTCCAACCCTTTTGTCTTGTTGTTTTTTGTCTTTCCTGCTCCCTGTCCCCTTGTTCCCACAGGCTGTGCGTTTGTCACATTTTCTACAAGGGCAATGGCACAGAATGCAATCAAAGCCATGCACCAGTCTCAGACCATGGAGGTACAGTACTGTATCATTTGCCCTTTCTTTGTTTTCTTTGTGCAAATGATTGCGAATGGTAAAGCCATGCTCTCCTGGATCAGATCAGACACATGACAATCACAGATTTAAATTTTTTACCAGTTCACTCTACCTGTCTTTGTGAAGTTTTATTTTTCTCAATCACCTGAAAGAGCACAGAAAGGCTGCTGTGTGGTATCCAAACACAGCTCTCAATACTGTTTTCAGTGGCATTCAGCTGAAAATAAAAATGCTGTGAATACCACTCCTCATTCATACTCAGAGTATCTCTGATGAGTAAATTATGTCTATTTTTAACACACATTCCCCCAAAAGAAAAATCTTAGCTTCTTTTAATAGATTTCTAAGTGTTGTGGTTTGCACTGCTCTGAGAAAAAGCTCAAGAAGTTTAACATGGCCACACTGAGTTACTAGTGCATGTGTTTTTCTGCAAATAGAATCTCCTTTTAAGTTAATATTATTTTGCCTTCTTCATGTAGCCAATAAAAATGCTAATGATGAAGGAACATATTGGAGTGTGGCACTTCCTGCAGAGCACCATCGTGGCTGGCCCATCACAAGCAACACTCTTCATTCCCTTCCAAACAGCCTCTGTGGCCTCATATTTCATCATGATGAGCAACTCCAAACTTTAAACTGGCTCACTTAATGTGACTTTCACTGCTAGTTAATGATCTGGTCATTGGAGTGGTTATCAAATGCCACAGCTTGTCTGGCAATCTCAAAACTTTTTTCAGTCTGTGATTTTTGTCATGGTCTTTCAGAATTTTGCACAAAAAACCGCACAAGTATGAAATCTTTACTTACTCTGGATCTTCTAGCTTATCATTGGAGAGTGCATGTTATACTGTATTATGTATACTGTATCTTCGTGTAGTGATGATTTTTCTCAGAGGTGGCATTGATGTTATGTGCACTTGTTTCTTTTTTTTTTTTTATTATTATTATTATTTCTTTTTCCACCAGGACCTTTCAATTTTTATTTTTTCTCTCAGTGATTTTCCTTTGCAATGCTCTAGTGTCCCAAAGCATGCTGGGTGCTAAACAATCATTATTGCGTCATGTCGTTGAGCTGCTTTGTGTAACGAGCCAAGGGGGGAGACCAGGGGTGGGAGGGTGGACAGAGGACAAGGAGGAGGAGAAGATAAAATTCAAGCCAGTGCATGAAAATGTCACTAACTGTTTCCTGTGTAGTACAAGTAATGATACCAGCATTGCAAAGCTATTGTCTTTCCAAACATCACGTTTGAATTTGGTTGAGCTTCTTTTATAATCAATGTGTTTTCTTTTCAGTGCAATGCATTTTTAGACCCTGGGTATACAGTTTTAGTTGAGAGTCTGCCAATGAGATGAGAATAAATGAAATTATCTTTACTAGAAAGCTGCTGTTATACAGTCAGTGCAGTCTGACAGTTTATTGTGAAAAAACTGCCTCTTTGAGTCTCTGAAATGATACCTCTAGTAATTTGTCTGCCATGCACTGCTCCATTAATTCAGATCTATATGTTTTGCTGGGTTTGATTCCAAGTAAAAAGGAAATGTTTATTGGTAATACTGTGTTTTACCTATATTTTCCATGTGTTTTAATGTATTTTTCTGTCTAGCAAAATGAATTTTACACAGCTCTACTTCCACATGATGCCTTTAAGATGGTAAAATAAAGACATAACACCTCCCAGGCAATTCTCCCACTCTTCTGTTTTATGCAGCACTCCAAAAGGGGCTGCATTTTGACAGGATACTCTTAATGAGATTAGTTCTGTAGAATAGTTACTCTTGGATCAAAAACCTTCTTGACACCTTTAGAGACATCATCAATGAGATCCCCAAAGCGGCAAAGCAATTCCAAATATTTTGCATTTTGAACATCTGGGTCTTTGCGTCAGTTGATCTCAGGCTGAGTCCCTTTTCGGAAAGAAGCCGTACACCCTCCCGCTCCATGGAGGAGGGACTCACCCCAACAACACACAGAAAAATATGAAGGCAGCACCAGCTGTTGGGAAGAAAATGGCACTGAATGGCATGGAAATATGAAGCCATTGAATGAGGAAGGGAGAGGCACCTTGTATGTGTGCTGGAAGCTTTCCCTCAAACTAGAAAATGGAAGTGCATAATACAGAGATCACCCCGTAGGCAAAAAAAAACATTTGCTCACATTTGCCAACACTCTTCTAGTGAAAAGTTAAATTGGGGGGACTAGTGTTACATGTCACCCCTCAGCCTGAAACAGTTATCCTTGGACACTTTGGTTTCATGTTCTTTTGCAAACAAAAGTGGGCTTAGGGGAAGATATGTAGTACACAATTGCATTGCAACCCAATTACTACAGATTTTTTTTCTTATTTTATTATTTTTAGTTCTTTAGCACACATTATTGACCAAGATGAATTTTCAAAGAGGGCTAAGAAAGAACAATGGGGATGATAAGTCCAGATGAACACATCTCATAGAATAATGTATTCTTTTACTGCTCTTTCCACCTGACTTACTGACCTGGTCAAATCAACTGATTTTTAAAATATAATTGCTGCTCTAAAGTGTTTGCTGTTCTGTTTCTTTTCTATGAAGTGTTTTTGTTTGTTTGTTTAAGTCAATCAAATGCAGCACCAGTAGAAGACACTAATTTGTTATCATGGAGTAAATTTGATACAACAATAACAACCCTTTTCTCATACAGAGCCACTTGCTAGATATAATCTCAGTCTTCAGAATGTTTGCTTTCTTGAAAATGATGAAGTGATGAAATATAGAGCAGGCAGTGAAAAAATGAATTATAGATTCATAAATTGCAGAGATATTGTCTTTATACAATCTACTGACATTTAAGCATTCATAAATATGTCAGCTGTAGTGTTGAATGCTGAACTACCGAACTGAAAACCAGAATAACCATATAATATTTCTTCCTTTGATACTCATTTCTGTTTCTTTGGAAATAGACTTGATTCTCCTGTACATCCAGGCAGAAGGCAGTAAGTTCCAGTTGTTCTTAGCCCAGTGTTACCAAACCTCGTATTAGATAGAAACAGCTTCCTTTTTTTTACTAGCAAAACCAGAAAAATCTCTCACACATCCTCTACCCCCTGGCTCCTTTTTCTTTCTTCTTTTTTTTCTTAATGATCTTACTTTTAATATTAGTATAAAAATCACTAGAGAGAGGTAATTGTGTAACAAGCTGACTCCTTCATAATCTTTATTTGATTGCTGGAGTGTTATGCATCTCCTTTCTTCCTCACTGAAACACTGAAAAACATTTTTACAATGAAACACACAGGAAAATAATTTGAGGTGGAATAATAAACCACAAGTGATGACTTTCTAAGATAATTCTAAAAGAACAGCGTTGATGGGAGATCTTTATATGAGAGATATTAATATTGTTATTGTTATTATTATTAATAATAATATTATTGTGGTTTATTTCATCATTTCATCTGATGATTGTGAATATTTTTATCACTTGTCCTGGTGTGAGGTTCTTCAAAGAGGTACATGGCTGCTTTTTGTAAATAATTGAGGAAAGGAACTTTTCTGAAGATGTTCACAGTGTTGTGAGAGCAGCCGTGGGAAGAGTAGGTGAAGTATAACCCTACTCTGCATCCTACACTATACACTTTGGCTAAAGCACAGCTGTGTTTTTTGGACTTGAGTCACTTATCACTCCTGCCATTGTGTTCAGATTGAAGTTAGACAAGAAATTAGTATAACAAAGCATGGCAAGGGAAGTTATTCATTGGATGCTGTGAAGTTGAAAAGCAGTATGAAATGAATTGACAGTTCCAATGACTCATAAAATGCTTGAATTAATTTGAAGAACTGAATCATTGCAGTGTATAGTTTGCTTTCTTGATCTGAAAAAAATGAAGGCTTGAAAGGTTAAAATATGAAACATTTCTTAGCAGGGAAAAGAAACAGAGAGAAATCAACAGAGACATCTTTCATAATCACGTCTCATTCTCTCAGTGATTTTGCCCAGGAATGGCCAATTTGAAGTCCAAAGGAAATTCCAGTTTACCTCAAAAGTCCATTTGGTCTGTGACCTTCAACTTCTTCCCAAGGGTCCCTCAGCCATGGGTGAGCAGTTGGCTGCAGACCAGACCTCTAGCTCTTTCTTACAGCTTCTCTATTTCCTAAGGCATCTTACAGCCTTGCCATACCATGTAACGAGGCTGATAGAAGCAATAGAAGAAATGGTGGCAATCAGGAATGGGCTGCCAGAACTGGCCCCTTTTGGTCTGCATCCTGCCCTTTGTTCACATCTCAAGGGTGCTTGGTACAAAGCGTGCCTGGGAGCGGACCACAGGTGGGTGAATTGACCGGGGGCCTTTGGTGTGAACAGGACCAGTGCCTCACTGATGGTGGGTGCTGAGGTAAATCTGCTGCTCCCAGTCTATTTGGGGGCACACGCCAGCTGCACCGAGTGTGGCAGCACAGCCAGACCGCAGTGGCAGGGCGGTGCTGGCTGTGTGGTCCCTGGCAGCACAGAGGTTGGACACCTCTCCCTTTGGCGATGCCTCGAAAACAGACTGCAGACAAAGCATCGTGTCCATCTCATCAGCTGTGAAGCTTCATTAAAGAGGACTGGTACACTTTGCTGTCTCTGGCAGCAATTTTGATAGCTGGAAGGAAAAGAGAGCCTGAGGAAAGGTGCTCTGTAAGAAGAGCTGGGGAATCAATAGTTTCTCCATAGCCTCTCTTCCTAAGAACATGAAAATCTTAGTCCTTGTGGTCCTACCCATGCCGGTCACAAAGAGAGGGTGAGCGATGGGGTTGTGCCAATGCCAGTGGCCCTACAGGACATGGCTGAGCTCACGAGGTGAGGGTGACCTGGTGTGATTTAACCCTTCTGTCTTTCCCAATCTGTCCAACCACAGGGCTGCTCTTCGCCAATCGTGGTGAAGTTTGCTGACACCCAAAAGGACAAGGAGCAGCGGCGTTTGCAGCAGCAGTTGGCTCAGCAGATGCAACAGCTCAATACTGCCACTTGGGGAAACCTCACAGGTCTTGGAGGACTCACACCACAATATCTAGCTGTAAGTTCACTTCAGAGGTGGTGGCTGTATTACACTGTAGTTATTTTAGAACCATGGTAAATCAGTTCTGCTAAACTCCCTGCACTGCTAAATTGTCCGGGATACACAGCGTGTCTTCTTCTGGGTGTGTTTATCACGTGGCCTAAAAATAAATAAGGAATAGAATCTGAATAAGCTTTTGAAGATGTGTCCATGCTGTCAAAGGCAAACATTTAAAGTATCCTTGTGATGCAAAACAAATCATAGATTCATAGAAAGGCTTGGGTTGGAAGGGACCTCAAAGATCATCTAGTTCCAATCCCTCCATCATAAATAAAATTTGATTCCATTAGTTTTATTGGAGGTTTTGAATGTTAGTTTGGTTTTTATGGCTGGGATAAAATTTAAGTTTTTCCTTAGGGGAGGACAGACAGGCAACTGAACACTGTGGGGGCCATATCCATATGGTGCAGCCTCTAAACTAGAATGTTGTGGTTCAATCAGCAAATTTCCACATTTGCATTTGGAAATGGCTTTTGCTTTAATGCATGGTCCTGTCAATGCTAAATATGCATGGCTCATATCCCCTCACACAGAAAGTGAAGGTGGCCAGGAAAAGCCGTAAATTTAAAATGGTATTTTCCTTGGTCCATTTGTAAGATGAGAAACAGGTGGTAGCTGCTATCCCTGCTGGAAAATCTGAAATCCACAGCTACATTTCTTAGGTCCTGGATAGCCAAGAGAGGCTCCCCTTCATCACAGTGGAGAGGGAGCCTCTGCCTTCTGTGGCTCTGGAGTTCAGAGGTCTGGTTGAGGAGCTTTCAGATAACTTGGGGGTTCCTCATGGTTCCAAGTAACCTCACAAAGTACAAGGCCAAGTGCAAGGTCCTGACCCTGGATCGGGGCAATCCCAAGCACAAAAGAATGAATCAAGAGCAGCCCTGAGGAGAACTTGGAAGTGTTGGTGGATGAGAAGCTTAACATGACCTGTCAGTGTGCACTTCCAGCCCAGAAAGCCAAACATGTCCTGGGCTGCATCCCCAGCACCGTGGGCGGCAGGTCAAGGGAGGAGGTTCTGCCCCTCTGCTCTGCTCTGCTCAGACCCCACCTGCAGTGCTGGATCCAGCTCTGCTGTCCCCAGTACAGGACAGATATGGCCTGGTTGGAGCAAGTTCAGAGGAGGCCACAAAGGTGATCAGAGGGTTGAAGCACCTCTGCTATGGAGAGAGAGCTGAAAGAGTTGGGGCTGTTCAGCTGGGAGAAGAGAAGCCCCTGGGACCTTAGAGTTTTCCATACCTGAAGGGGGCCTCCAAGAAAGCCAGAGAGGGCCTTTATAGAGGACCATTTAGTGACAGGACAAGGGATAATGATTGTAAACTGAGAGAGAGCAGGTTTAGATTAGATACTCACAAGAAATTGTTTCCTGTGAGGGTGGAGAGACAGTGGTAGAGGTTATCCAGCGAAGCTGAGGCTGCCCCCTCCCTGGCAGTGTTCAGGGCCAAGCTGGATGGGACTTTGAGCAACCTGGTCTAGTGGAAGGTGTCCCTGCCTGTCACCTGGAAGCTGGAAGTGGATGATCTTTAAGATCTCTTCCAACCCAAATCGTTCTAGTAGTCTATGACTCTATGAAATACATGTACCCATATACATGTATTGTGTATATATAAAAAACATCATTTGTGTGCAAACAATTCTTTAGTATAGTGGTATAAACAGCAATTTACACAGTAATTAAAAATATATGTTAGTACTAAGGTAGGCTAATTAATACTGAGATAGGCTAAATTGCTGTACATACAAATACCGGTCTAATGAATATCTGTGTGCTTGATTCATAAAGATAATAAAGAAAAAACTGAATTCACAGGGGTGGGGAGGAATGGACCGTGATTGACAGAGATGAGTTATGGTAACTACTAGACTACAGAGGGTTGTAATTAGTCACACTATGTTGGTTTAAATAGATTTAACACCTGGTTGTTAAAAAGAATAAATTGATTAATTGTTTTAAAGCAGCCATGTTATTGAGTTTCCCTTGTGTCTCTGTGTTTCTTAATAGAGATTAGACATTAATATGGATTTACAGCATTGACTCTAGGGATGTTCATTCCAACAGCAGACAGAAGCAAGAGACTGTATAAATGTAAAGGAAAGCAGAAATATTCCAAATGTGAAATGATAGCTCATTTTAGTTTTATCTTCATTTGTTACATTACTGTCAGAGACATTGCTGTGTTGTGTTGTTCGTTTGCAGCTTCTGCAGCAAGCAACTTCCTCCAGTAACTTGGGTGCCTTCAGCGGCATTCAGCAAATGGCCGGTGAGTTAAAAACCCCTTCATTTTGCTCCAGCTATGTCTTGTATTCTTAAGCTATTGAATTCTGTACCTCTAATAATCTCATTGTCAGGGGGTGGGGGGCGTGTTGTGTATTAAATGTGGCAGATGTATTGGCAGGGGACAGCTCACGGTCCAGCGTCAATAGAAACACTTTCACCCCTCTTTCAGAACTGAAATTAAACCCAGTGCTCCCAGGTTGTGCAAACAGTTTGTCTTGCATTAGTCACCTGCCATTTGGCCAAAGTAACCAATTGTAAATTGCAGGAGAGCTCTTAGTCCCTGCAGCCGTATCCTGCCCTATGAAAAGTGTCAGGAAAGCAACAGCAGGATTACATTCTGATTTCCAGTGAGATTTCTGTGTCCTGAAAAATCAAATTAATGGCAGCCCTCAAACATTTTAATAATATGTGGTGAGGAAAAATGTTCTGACCTTTTTAATGAAACCCAAGATTACAGGCCTACCTTCAGTATGAATTTTCAGGCTCCTTTTATAATCACAGAAAATTAACTGGGTGCCTTTTTGACTTTGGAACCCTAGTTGGCGAAATTGCACAACAGAGATTTTATGTAAAAGTATAATCTTTAGTCTGGAGGAAAAAAAGAAAGAAAGAAAAGGGGAAAAAAGAATCAAAGTGTGAGCGGATTTGAAAGCCAGCTAGTTGGAGGGTTTCTTAGTAATGAGCTGTGTGCCAGTAGTAACTGATGTGTAGTGATTAGCAAAAGGTCATTCCCACTGTGTGACCTACCATGCTGATATCCTAACTTAACATGATGCTAGAGAAGGCAGCATGTGCAGTAAATCAGAGCACAGATGCACATTATGCCTGCCGTGAGGAACTGTTAAAAAGCTTTTTTTTTCCTTGTTACAGGAAAAAAAAAGAAAAGAAAGAATCACAAAACCCCTAAATTGCTACATTAGTTTATTTTAATCATGAGCCCACTGAATTAATGAAATACAACATTATGCTTGCTTCATCATCACAAAACAAGGGCTAAAATATTCAGAAGTCTTTATGAGAACCATTTCTCATTCTGTTTTTAATCTTGGTCTTTTGCTGCTTCTGGTTCTGCTTTGAATGAAGCCTGAAACACTTTAACGAGTATATATATACCACACTGTATAGCTATACCCCACAGGTATTCTTTGCTCAATCGTTATATTATGCCATTATTGCAGTGACATCAGAGAATAATGTGAACCTGCTGTCTGACAATATAAATTGGCCCACAGATGACAATATCTCTGAATTATTCTCTCATCCTCAGACCTGCTGGCAGTGCTTGCTGGTTCTATTATGTTACACTTGCAATCTAGCATTTTTTTCATCAAAATAATGTATCTTAATATGATAAACAGAACAGAGTGGTTCAGCAACAGTTTTATACTTGGCAGTTTTGGAAGGGGTTTTCAGCTCAAAGATTGTGTTTTAATGTTCTCCTATTTGGTTAGGTCTACAAAATGAAAGAATTGGGACACTGAGGAAAAATAATGTGATATTCATCACATTATGTGCTCCGTAGAAGTTTTTGTTGCCTATTTCTCACTGTTAGTGTAGATTCAGCTTTGTCTTCAAGAACTCTGTTGAAAGTAAGGACTTTAGTCAAGTATTTCCAGGATGGGCTTTCAATTAATGATTTATTCTCTGAAAATCATATGGTCTTGAGACTAAGAGAAAGTCATCTTAAGAAATCATAGTGTCACATCATTGTTACTTGAGGGATATACTTTTTCAACTGCAAATTAGATTGCTAATGCACTCATCTGTGGGATGACTGATTGAATTTGATGAGTGATTGTCTTTCTTGGAGAAATATTCATGTTATCAAAACAATTTGAAGTTTACTTCTTTCCCCAAAACATGTGACTCTTAAATCTTTGTGTTCAAGGTAAAATTAGTGATACTAAATTGTTCTCCAAGCTGCATCTCTACATGAAAGTGCCAAAGACTAAGCACTATTTCATTGTTAGAACTGAGAGTTCACGTCCTCTCCTTGGAAATCAGTCTGTACTATGGCATGCAGTGGATCTGGTATTAACCATTTGTATATTATGTTTTGTGAAAGGAATAGAAAGTACTCCTGTGTCTGCAGCAAGAGCTTGCATTACCACCTGCATCTATCTTTGAACATGTGTAAAGGCCTAGAGTTTTTTGACTTCAGCTGTATAGGTCCATTTCACAAAAAAGAATCTAATATGTAATTCCATGTTGCATATAGTTTGCCTATTAATATAACATTTCAAAGTGAGGAATAAAATCCAGACACAATTGAGTGAGGTGCTAAAGAAGATCCATCCCTGCAGCTTTCAAGTTCTTTGAACTTTGTGATTGAGGGGTGCAACTTTTATCCTACAAGCCGATGGGTGTGCTTACGATGTAATTCAGACACTAAAAGTTTGATCAAAAGCCACATGAGCCATTGAAATTCCACCCTTACTTCCATGTCAGGGCTCTAGCATCTCTTTTGTGCTTAAGTCTTGATGAAATCACCGTTTGCTGCATTAGGACTAGTGATACAGCCACCCCCTTGTACAAAATTAGGGCCCTTTTTATCTGCAAGTGTTTATTTGTACTGCCAGGGCTTGTGTTGTCTCTGTACAGAACAGAAGGGGCACAGCACACGCCCCGCTGCACATGTGAAGAGTTATTTGCTATGCTCAGTGATATTATTTCTTAAATCAAAGCAGTTTTCTTTGCTAGCAGAGCAAAGACACTGCTCTTCAGTGTGGAGTTTTAAATTCCTTTTCCCTAATACCATGCCTCAGTCTGGCTAAAGTAGTTCTTATGTTGCAAAAGCAGTGGTTCTTTGATTTTGGTGAAAGGAGTAGGATTTTTAGGCATTTGTGATTGAAGAATATTGGAGTTTCTTTGTTTGTGTGTTTGTTTGTTTTTTGTAAGCTGGGAATACAGTCCAAAGAAAAATGGGAATTTTTCTCAAAAACTCTGTAACATACAGACATTAAGCACACAACACCAGGTCTAAAAGTTAACACTGTTCTTGCTGTAGTAGCCCACTGGCCATGCTATGTATTCAGCATTGTGTGAAGTCCAAACAAATCATGAAACTGGTTTAATGAAAATTTGAAATCCTAAAATTTGAGAGACAAAAAGCTGTAGCTTGCCATTTAGCTTTCCAAGCTTTAAGGTTCCATGCTTATTTCCCCAGTTCAGTTTTATCTCATTGCTATTGAAAAATGAGATTTTCATGAAATAATTCTACTTCATGAGTCAAGCCAAAGAAAACAACGTAATATGTTGAGGCTGGTCATAAAGTTGGGAGAGCTAGCAGTGTTGCCTTTGGTATTACAGTAATCCCCTGGTCTTGGTCACAGGCACTAATTCTACCTTGTCAAAGTCTGCTTCATTGTCCTGTGTAAAACATGCAAGGACACGCCATCCTTGTGTGTATATTTCACAGTGAGCACTTCCTCACTTTTCCTCCCCTCCTCTGATATCTGCTAGTGCTAATTTAAAGGCAGTGTTTCCTCTCACGTGCCTCTCCAGCCTCAGTGTCTAGCCTGCACTTTGTCTTTGGGGAAGGCTAATAATGTAGATGAATTACATTATGTGATTCGATTGTCTTACTTTAAAAGACAATGCAAGCTACATTAAACACTAGCAACCTTTCAAGCAAACAAAAATTCCTCCTTCCAATATATACAAATTGCTTGGGAAGCTTAGTTCAAAGGAGATTGATGTTGCTTGAGTGTTTACATTGAATTTGGCTGGTGCTGGAGCAGGTCCTAAAGGCTGCAGTTATTTGAGCCAACTGCCTGCTTAAGAGCTCAGGAATTACTATACAGATGGTGTAAACAGGAGATTTACTACTGCTAGGATGACTGTAGAAAATATTTCAATGTTTTCAGTATTTAAACAATATACGGTCAAGAAAGATTTTCTATTGTCCATTAATGTCAAATGTTTTGGCAGGAACAAATATTGGTTAATACAACAATGTTTCTGTACGTGTGACCATTCGAGACATAAAAAAATGTACAGTACTTATAAAAGACATAAAGGATTTCTCTTAATTTCATTGAATAAACAGTGTACTTTGCTTTCTGAAGTTATACAGGTGGAGAAACCATGGGTTTGGCTTTTCTTCTTTGTCTTTCAGATCCCTAAGCCCTCTGCAGCTGGGACTTTTAATATTTTTCCAGTGTATATATTTTTTGCAGTCCTGTCCAAGTTCCCTCACAGTTTGGTTGCATTTTAGGTTGAACTTCTGGCCCTTTCTGAGCCCTGTTCAATCCATTCCACCCTTCTTCTGCTACCCAAGCCAGATTTCCTCCTGTTGCAGAGTCTGTAGGAGCAGATGGATGACAGAAAGTCTGTGAGGTTCTGCTTTTTGAATATTTTCCTCTAATTGTTGGATTTGCTCACTGGATCTGGAGGGACTAGTTGGAAGCCAGGACCATCTGCACAAAAGTTCTATACTTTTGCATTGGCCAAAGGATCCTTTATATCCGCTGACTCTTGGATGGCTTCATTCCAGCAAAGCCATACAGAAAGAGGATTTCTCCTGCTATGACCTCTTTAGGGATATCATATTAAAAGTAAAGGTCACTGAGAAACTGTTTCCAGCTCAAGGGAGATAGCTGTTTCTTAAAGATAACTACCAGTTTTGAAAATGCTGACCTCAGGGACCAAAAACATTCAGCTTTTGTAACACTAATTCCACTGAAAGTCCTAGTTATTATAACACATAAAATTCGCTTTTTTTCTTCTTCTTCATCTTTTAACTAATAAATTAAACAACTCTGTTTAGCATTTTTGGAGAGACAGAGTTAGCAGCAAGTGAGCCTGTTCACAATCCACACATTGCTCCTTCTCAGAGAAGGAGAGGCACCTTGAGAGGAAAAAGCGGTGCTCAGCAGTTGAGGAGACGTGCTTATTCAGGTGGTAAAATTGCACAACGTGGAAGTTTGGCCAAGTCTGGGCACAAGATCTGTAGCTCTGTGTGGGCTTTCCATAACCAGTAAATGGAGGGTGAGAGGGCTTTTTATTGCCTTGGCCTCTCTGTGGATGGAATTCATCCAACTGAGCCTCAGCAGTTTGGAAAGAAGGCATCCCATCTCCCTGCAATGTCAGTGAAGAGGGAGTCACTCCCAGGCAGTGATTCATCCTACCAAGGCTGGGGTTAGTATATTTTATGGATATTAGGAAAATATTATGTATATTAGGAGGAAGGTCTCCCCTGTAAGGTTGGTGAGGCCCTGGCCAAGAGAGCTGTGAATGCCCCATCCCTGGAAACATTCAAGGCTGGGTCAGACAGGGATTGGAGCAACCTGGTCTGGTGAAAGATGTCCCTTGAAAGGTGAGCTTTGGGCTTTGAGCAACCTGGACTAATGGAAAGTGTCCCTGCCCGTAGCAGGGGGGTTGGAACTAGATGGTCTTTATGGTCCTTTCCAACCCAAATGTTCTATTAGTCAATGGTTCTATGATTCTCTTTTAGGATCACATGATTTCATTAATCCCTCTCTCTTCTTTGACTATAGCAAGAGCCTGAGTGAGTAACTTTTTTTTTGGACAGAGTTAGACCAGGTGAATCCTTCCCACTAGGACTGAAGAAGTTTCAATTAACAAAAGCACCCTTCTTGCCAGGATCTGTTTAGACATGTATGACCTGAAAATGGGCTGAAATCCTACATAGGTCAACAAATGGCTCGAATAGGGGGCTGGAATTAGGTCATCTTTAAGGTCCCTTCCGACTCAAATAATTCTATGATTCTGTGAACCTCTGCTCAGATTTAAGCACATACTCTTAAAAAACAGAGCAGAATCAACTGTGGTCTTAAAAGTTGTTTTAAGGGCTTTGCTCAGTCAAACAGTAAATGGTCAGGGTACCTCAAGCACTGTTCAGACAAGCAACTTTTGTAAAAGTAGCCACAGAATATATATGGTTTGATGGAAGTAGCACTTAGCTCTCCTGTATATTTTAATTCTTAGAATATTGCTGGAATAGCCTCGCCCTCCACACCTTTCCACATATTTTACCATCAGCATCCAAAATGGCTGATGTCAGTGTTAGCAAATAGTTGCTTTTTAGCTTGGAGATTAAAAATTTTACTTCAATCCACAATTTTTAAGCTGCATCCAGGATTTAATTTAGATGGAATAAATCCTAATAATTGAGAAGGATAAAATTTCCAAAGCAAAGGAAGTCAAGTCAGTGGGAACTGCTTATGAGCTATCAGATTTGGCCGTGATAATCACCACTGACTTTGAAACTCTCCATGCATACCGTGCCACTAAATGTAGCTGGTGCATTCCTTTTTTAGGAATTTGTTCAGTAAGCAATTCTCAGCTATTTCCTAATATGATTTTATTATGGTTTTAGAAACCCAAGAGCTGATGAGACCTAAGAAGTCTTCAGGAACGGCTTGTGACTCTGTTCCCTCCTCTACAAATATCCAGTAATTCCAAATTTACAGTTATCACAGGAGAAAAGCTGCAGTGACTGAAATGAGGCAAATTACTTCATTGTATGAAAGTTTGTGTCAGAGGCAGCTCAAGAAGTTGTAAAATGTAAATCTCGTGCTCTCGAATTTCCCTGTGTTTTCACAGAACTGCATCTGTGACTGTGCAGCACTACAAAAATTTCCTGTGAATGTGCTAATAGGCCTTATGAGAATGTTCTATCACCATCCATCTGTCACTTTTTAACAGGCCTGATTGGCAAGCACTTGTAACAACTGACATCTGTTCTCGCTTATTGATATGTAGATTTATGGTAATTGCTGTGAACAATAAGACACAAAATTACCTAAGGTGAACATTAAATTAAATTTTCATGCCCCTATCCTTATAAATAATTTTTTTAAAAATCTTAAGTTTCAAGCAAGGCATACTGTGCATCTGTTTTGTACATAATTTAATTGTTTTTTTAATCTGCCAAATAACAAAATGAAAGTTGAATTTCCTTGCGATCTTGAATATTTGCCAAGCTGATAGCACATTGGTAAATACATGTTATTAAAAATTGAATCAAACTGTATTGTGATTCTGAGGTTTTTAATCATTTCCCTTTAATTCCCAACATTGTCTCCATCATGAAGATCAAGAGTTATTCCTCACCCAGAAGGGGTTTTTTTCTACAGGAGGATTTTCATTTTTCATGTGCAGCTCTGCCTATGAGGCTGTTCCTCAGCGTTAAGCAATTTGCATTTTTCTTCAGAGAGAGGTGCATTTGCTGAGTGAGCAGCACTTTCAAATAAAATCCATCTACTCATTTGCCGTCCAGCTCTGTTGCAGGATTTGGGACTGTTCTGAAAGAACTGTAGGATGTGAAATGTGTGAAGAGAGTGTGTGAAAGGGGAGAGAATGAGAGAGCAGATTCATCACACAGATCTGCAGAACTGTACCTCAGCTTAGGTTCAGTTGAACCAAAAATCCCTATTTGAAGGCAAAGTACCTTTGGGGTCTGGGACTTCAGTGCATTTGGTTTCCCTCCTCCAAGTTTGTCCAAGCAAGTGGGATGCTGACACTCCTGACAAGTTGATGGGAGAAACCAAGAAAGAGAGAGCAGAAATGGTAAAATGCCTGGGGAACATGAAACAGTGATGACAGGACTTATTTTTCAGATATTTGAGCAGACAGAGGATCCTAAAGAGTATGCATATTAAATGATAAAACTTGACAAAATGAGCTTTAGAGCATGCTAGGTGACAGCGTGTGCCATGAGCTCTTGCTGACAGTCACATTTGGGTGCTCAGTTCAGTGGGGGTCTTTGCTGTCCTTCTCTTATTCAAGCGTGACAACAGCCAGCAGCTTTTTGTCCTGCAGAGACTCAAGCTGACACCCTATAACATCTTCAGGCTGTTTTGTGGCCACTTCTTCAGTAAAACAAACTGCATGGGGCGACAACTTCATCACCACCAAGCTCTTGTTCGTTCATCTTCTTTGGGCATTGAAACTCATTTGCCAAATTGATGGGTTCCTCCTGTGCTTATACAGAAAATGTCCCACTATTAAAAAAAAAAAAAAAGTTTTTGTGGGATTAGGCAATGATGGTATTTGTTTTACATCCACAGAGGTGCAGGGGCGATTCATGAGTGCAGAGAGCAGTTGTTTGCTCTGCTGCCTGTTGACCTTGTCTAGCCTAGTCTCTCCTCTAGAACCCTTCTGTATTCATCACAATTACTTAATCCTACCATGTATTCCATTTAAAAGTCCAAAGAAACCTCCACACAGAAGAAATATAAGCTGGTTATGACTGATCCTTTTGATGAATAACTAAACAGTGGGTGATAGAAAGCCATTCCTCTGGAGGAGAGCAACCCACTGCTTTCCCAAATCCTTGCTACAGAATGGCATGAAATATAGCCTCAGTGAAGACCAGCAATGTTTTCTGGATATTCTCTACTGAATTATTTATGCTCCTTATGAAACTGGATGGTAAATGATAATTGAGGACCAGTATCAGGCCAGGATGAAAATTAATTCCATACCTCATTTTGAGAACTACTGACTGCTTTGTTCACAGAGAATTGGGTCCCAGCTTGAGTCTTCTCCATCCCCAAAATCTTGTTTGAAATAGTCTGCAGTCTTACTATCAAAGCACAATAATTCTTTGGTGGGAAAAAAATACACCCAAGGCAAACAATTAAGTCAGATGTGTAATTTAAAAAAATTTCAAAATGTTGTTTGTATACCTGAATTTCTATCTGAACTCTGTCTTGCAAAATAGTTTGGATTGGTAGTGTTTGAGAAAAGCCTTATCTTTTAAGATGGTCTTTAGCCTCCAAAAGAAACACTTGAGAGCTTTCTGGGTCACATTATTTCTCCAAGTGTCTTGTTTTGACTCCAGGCTATGAATTGGTGTATCTTGGATCAACTAAAATCTCAATTCCCACCACTGTAATTGCATCACATTTTCAAAAACACCAACATCTGAACTGAATTTGGGCATTAACCAAGACACAACATTGGAACCTCAGTCAAATTAGGTGCTCACCTGAGGCCTGACCTGCCTGTTGGAACATGCTGTGTTTAAATTTGGGGCTTTGTTCACAAATACATGCTTATATCAAGGTTCATTTCACAGTGCCTAATGCTGTGACAGTAAGGATTCCTCTTTATAGAGACTGTTGATTGTACTTACCTGAGTCTGCAATACATGTGTTTGAAAGTAATACCTCTTTCCATTACTGAAGAAGTTCTGAATTCTGAGAAAATACCTTTCCTTCATTGCATTTTTTTTCTTCTCAAACATACTTACCAAGTATTTTATTTAAACTCTCTTGTTTTCATTTTCTCTAAGTTGTTGTTAAGCTCCCCTGTTTGAGATACAAAATGTGCAGGAAGAAGTAATACTTCTTGTTAGCAAACTAACATTTAGAAAAAATCAGACAAGTTTCTAAGCATTCAAGCTCTGCTTGTTTGAGTATTCCCCAACACTCGTGCAGTCTTCCCAGCTCTATCACTAGGTCTAGAAAAGGTATTGCTCTTCCTACCTAACCTTTTGTGAGTGTACTTGTATTATCAAGACTACAAGAACATAATAAAACTCTTTTAGTCTTCTGCAGTTTTGCATTTTCAACTCTATTGAGGGCTCAAGCCCTCACAGAGCTCCTTCATATGTCCAAACCCAAAGGATGATCTCTCACTGCCATCCAAACCACGTCTCTCACATCCTTGTATAAATGCCCAGTCTGAACATCACTCCTGGGGATAGCTGGTCTTTCTCAGGGGATCCTGAGAAGGATCCAGTCTGGTCAATACTGACACCCATCTTATATCTGCACTTCATCTGTAACTGAAGTATTTCACCTTTGAGTCAGTTCCCAAGTACTTTATCTAGTCCAAGGTAAAAGGAATGTTCTTTTGCATTCCTCTGGAGAGACCAACTCCTGTCCCTCCGATTTAAGTAAATGTATGCCATTGGCTGTTCCTTAATCATCTTTTTTTTCCATTTCACAAAAGTCCTCTTTGTTTTTTTTCCTTTTTTTCTTGCCATCTAAATTAAACCTTTGCTCTTTAAATGCCTCAATATCTTTAAGGTTCTCACTAAAATGACAGTGTATCTCCCCCACATCTTCTAGAATAATGAAGCAACAGATGACTCAGTAGATTTGATATCATAGTCCAGAGCTACAGCCTGAAAATCCCTGTCTCAATGATGGCTCTGTGGTCAGGCTGATCCTAATTTGATGTACTTAGTTCATATATGTTTTTAGAAATGAGCCATCAAAAGGAAATTAAGCACAATTACTGGCTACTGCACAGTATAACCTTAGTAGTTATATTCAGAGGAGACATGGGAAACAATTTTATTCATCTCAATTATATGACCCTGTCCTAAATGTGTTTTAAATGCTAGCTATCTTCTTTACATGCCCCATTGTGTCAGGAAATAATATTGTGCCTGGGCTTCACGCAGAGTTTAAATGACTTTTAATTCTACTCTTCCCTTAGAAGAGGCACAAACCAGGTTTAATTTTCCTGAAGTGTAGACTGGTGTCTTTGGTAAATTCTCTCAACTCCAAGGTAGAGAGATGAGAGATACTCTTCAAGAGCTGTAAGAGGTGGTTCCAGATTATAGATGTCTTGGGAGCAAAAAGAATTTCGTTTATTGGCAAGGCACACCCCAAGCTCCATGACCATTGAAAACAGCACTTTTTGACGATTATGATGATGATTATTACCTGTCTTAATTAACACTATTGCTTCTCTGCACAGGCATGAACGCTTTACAATTACAGAATTTGGCAACTTTAGCAGCCGCAGCAGCCGCCGCCCAGACCTCAGCTACCACCACCAATGCAAACCCTCTCTCCACAACGACTGGTGCTCTGGGAGCCCTCACAAGTCCTGGTAAGAGCAGAGTGCCTGCTTCCAACTCACAAACATGGGGGTCGAGGGAAAGATGGTCGTTAAAATGCTGATTATGTGTTGTGTCTTAAGTTCCGTGCTTGTGTAAATTGCAAAGAACCTTTAATAGCTGAATACATTTTTGTTGCTGTTATTTTAAAGCAAATAACTGCTTTTTTAAGTGGTCCAATGTGGACATGTTCACCTTTGCAGATTCATTTCAGGGGCCATTAAAGCCTAACAGACCAATCTTACAGAACTCTGCATGAAACTTACACTTGCATGGGAAAATTAAGATAAAATTAACTTTTCATAAAAAATGCAGAACATGACCAAATTCTTCCCATCCAAAGGAAAATCAGCTGAGGTGGTTCTTTTTAATCCACAAGATGCTGATGTTTGATTCCCAGCACATGCACGTATTGCCTTTACCCTTCATGAATTTTTGTGAAGTCCTTTTTTGTCTTTCCTTCTCTTGCTGGATCTCAGTTGAGCTTTCTTCTGGTCCTGAATACACAGTTACAGAAGTGATATCAGATGCACAAGGAATACACAGGCAGATTCTGACTTCATTACACTAAGCAGAAGCCAGATTTATGGGAGGAAAAGGGAAGGGATGAGATGTGGAGGTGCATCCATGACCACCATGTGGACTTCCAACCATGTATATCTGATGTCCACAAAACCTTAGAGAGAAACTGGGGCAAATTCAGACTTAAGTAACACTTCAGGATTGCCAGAATCCACAGAAAGTAATGTTTATTCAGTGTAGTTACTCTGGGTTTACAGTGATGTAGCTGAGTAGAGAATTCGGCCACTTATTGTTACATAAAGGCTGCAGGGTGTAATTATTTGCATCATGAAGTGTGTTTATTGCTGTTCTAAAAAACATTCATATTATTTTAGACACCACTAAAGAACATTTGTGTTTAATCTTGTTTCAGTGTGTATTTATCCCCCATGAAAAAGAATTCATGGCAAACAGTTTGAGCTCATCAGTAAGGAAAACAGTCTTCATTGCACAGTAGAGCTGGGACCGAGTGTGGTGCTGGCTGTTAGTGCTGTCCAGGGCTCCCATTATATTACACTTTTATTGTTTGTTTGGGACAGAGGCTAAATGGAAAGAAGCTTGGCTAATACTAAGTTTGTGCAGAATTTTCCTGTTTTGTGGCATGAGCCTAATCTCGACCTAAAAATAATATTCACTTGCAACATCTCTGAGAAACAGGTTGGGTGAAAATAATTTTGACTTGCTGATGTATTTCTTTCAAACCTGAACAATCTCTTCCCTCTGTCCTAGAGCTAGGACTTAACACTTTGTTAAAGGCCATTCCCAGTGTCAGTGTGTCCATGTTACACCTGTCTAAATGCCACCCACTTATAGAAACAGAAATGTTGCATTTCTTGCATGCTCTGTGATATCTCTGCAGTTTAGATGACAAATGTTTGAGCAGTCTTGTCCTTCCAAGACACATACAACGTATCTGGACCCATACCGATAAGACTTCTCAGGGCACCTCAATGCACTTCACTGTAGTGGGGGGCTGGAAATTAACTCCCTTTTTCTTTGCTGCTCTGCAGCAAAATGGCACCAGAATGTTCCTGTCGTGCACTTTGTTTTGCCATGTACACACAGAACTTGGATTCAACCTTAAGGCCCACATTTCTGTCTTTCCCTCTCCAACACAGTCTTCTTATCCAGCCTGCCTGACCTGCTGTTCCTTTTTAACCTGATCTTGAGGCTCCTTGAGTACCTAGAAGGTTATTTTATCTGATGTCCAGGTCTGCAGAGGCCTTTGGTAGACAGGTGATTCCACTGGGCTGTGCAGATATATCTTTGAGGTAAATAGGGCTTCCTATTGCTCAGGTGGTATGGTAGAACAGATACCAAGGGTTTTTCCTAAGAGATTAATGGTTTTGGCTAGCACATTGAACTTGTGTTATTTTCAAAAAATTCTGGACTTTTAGCCTTTCAAATAGTGTATTCAGAATGCCACTTGCCTTTGAAAGTCTTATAGATGGCACCTGTACACAAGTGTTTCTAATACTAGAGAGCTTGAAAAATCTCTAATAGGTCCACTGACCTATTTATGTTGTGCAAGCAACCTAAAATCAAGCCTTGTTAAAATGTTCTTCAGTTTAACCTTCCTTATCTGGTTCCACATTCTCCACCCTATTACAGATTTTGTAAACCTGAATAATATCTTCAATGATTCTTCTCTGCTCCATGGAAAATGAATTTAGTTTGATAAAGCTTTTCATAGTAGCTCAAAGTGTTTCCACTAAAACTTGAAATATATTGGCAGAAAACATTTAAGTCTGCCTTTCAATGTGTAGATGTTTGGAGGCCTTGAGGGTATTTTTTTGGTCTAGTTTTTCTTTAAGCACTTCAGTTTGTTGTGTTTCATAAGTGTAAATTATTTTGTCTGATTTCAAAGCCTGCGCTAAGCCCAGGAAGAAATGTTTGTGTCTCTCCAGATAAAGCATTAAATTAATATTTCTTAGTTGAGAAAAACGGCCCAAATTCGGGGCAGTGCAAAGGTAGATGCTTAAATTTAATTCTTTTCTTGATGTTGTTAAAGGCAAAATATTGTACAGAATGGAGATGGGCATAAGTGTGTACTTCCAGTATGCCTTGAACCATAGCAACCACATAAATCATATCCATGTTTCTACCCAGATATATCTCCCCTGAAGGTGTCCCCTGAATCAATCTTTGACCAAGAGCTCTTGTTCTGTCCTTTGTAAAAATGTGTCATAAGAGCCCCAAAAGATGGTTGTTTCAATTAAAATTCATCATGAATCTTAATTTTACATAGATAAGATTTAGCAATCATCAGTGCACCATGCTTGTACAGAGGAGACAGTGGTCAGGCCAACTTCAGTGCATTGGCAACACAGAAAAATAGGCCAGGAAGTGAGGAGCCAGCAGGACATCTGTTATTTTGGGCTTTCCAAACAAATTAAACTCCAATGATCTTTCTCTTATACATTCTGACTAAATAGCTTTGACCACTAGAGAGTCTAAGGACACTAGTTCTCCTCCATGTGCTAAATACTTTCTCTTAAGCATGAAAGGGTATTCATTCAGAAAGAACAGAGACAAAACAATCCCCCAAACTATTAATTTTTTTATAATTGTAAATTTATAATTTCAATTTTGCATACCCATGGAAGTGTCTCCCTACAGCATTGTTAGAAATGATTTTTTAAAAGCCTTTGCTTAAAAAAACATGAAAGATTAAGCTTTCATTTTAGTGAAAATCCCCTCAGGCAATAAATAGGTTCTTTTGTCTCTTGGCCCTGGAAAAAAAAATTAAAATGGTTTAAATTGCCTATGGTTAAAGTAACTGTTTCTTGCAATTATCAGATGGTAGTGAATAAAAATTAAAATGAAATAATGAAAGACTAAAAACCAGGTAAATGCATATTCGTCTTTCACAAGTTTCTCATGGGTCTTTTGAAGACTCATTTAATCATCTTTCTTGTCTTTTATTTTGATATGATAATTGTTTCCTTTATTTACTTTAATCACCTCTATTTAGTTAATTAATTCTTCATTTTATTTTCATTTCACTTGCTTAGGATACTTTTTCTGTTTTAAGGACAAGTACCAGTAGTATTTCATACTGTTTTAAAGGCAGGTACCTGTAGTATTCAATAACACAAGGATTTGGGCTGGGGTAGCTTTTACCTGACTCCATGTTTGTCTCATCCAGTTTGTCTCAGCTCCCTTTGGGTGGGGACCTGGATGTTTGCCTTTCTTGTTAACTGGGAGGGGATTTTGGAGGGACTACCTCAGCTGTAGATATCCACACTGTAAATATCCCAATCTGGGCAGGATGAATCCCAGCTGAGTGTCAGGAACCTTATTCTCTCCTCCAGAGATGTGTCCATGATGCATCCTGTAAATGGATCGTGCAGCAAAGAGCTCACAGAGAGGCTGCTGTTCCAGGGCCTGGAGAGATTCATTCAGTGGGTGATGGGAATGCCTGGAGGTGAATGTGAAGGAAGGCCATGGAGAGTCAGCATCAAAGTATCTGTCTCTAGGACTGTGTCACATTTAATTTCCCTCAGTTGACCCACTACCCTAATTTTCCCTAGGGTAATAATGTATATTCTGACTGTCCTGGGTGGTACAAGGCTAATAGAGCACTGTAAAATGTGCACCACTCAGAGCAGGTTGGTGAAAGCCATGTCCAGTCAAGGTCTGAGTAACTCCAAGGATGGAGATTCCACAGCTGCTGTGAGCTCATGTCAATTTTGTTTCTTCAAATTCACACATAAATGTTTTTTTCAGTAACCACTATGTGTAAATGAAGAGATGAAACATCTAATTATATATACAAATTTATCTGCATGAACATACACAATATCATTTCTGAGCTGGGGGGGGATAGAATTGCTAAACCAGAAACTAATTCAGTTTCAGACTTAGGAGCCTTCATTTTCCATGACATTTTCATGATTATTTGATTCTCTAAACTATTATTTATTCACACAGCTGAACTAGCTATTCGTGCTTCAGTAAAAAACTCTTTAGGTTTATCTGTTGAGTAAACCTAAGAGGAAATATTTTGGGGAAAAAAAAATACCAATAGGGTAGAAAGAGAGAAAGTGAGACATTTTTCCTTTAATGACCTCTTAAAATCCAGCACAGCTTTTGTCATATTATATCAGTATTCAGCCATTAACTCTTAACATTGAAAAAAAAAGAATTTCTCCTAAGTACAAAGGTCTAAAAATACTCATTTTCAGACAGATGCTGACATTGAAGAATAACAGTCCCCAAAAAAAGGAAGACTGTGAAGTGTAGAATAAACTGAAAAAGAAAAAAAATTACGCTGCTTTTCCTGTAAGAATTAATTCATTCTTTCCCTCTGCTCAAAGCAGAGAATTATAACTTACAGCTATCATCCGTGGCTCATTATTTTCTCTGCCCCCTAATCTAGCATGAAGATTGTCTTTGTTAGTTGAAGGTGTTCGTGTTGTGAGCACAGTTGTTGAAATGGTAGAGATTTTACAGAATATACAAGATGCTTCAGCTGAGAAGCAGTGAAGAATGTTCAAATAACCATTCTTAGAAGATCAGTTTTTTGTTCACTTCAGTGAAATACGTTTTTCTCCAATCAGTGGAGCAAGGCTGCCACCGTGACATTTTGTTAGAGGCCAGTACACCCACTGAGATAGTTGTGATTTGCTTCCAGGATGATCCAAAAATAACCCTACCAGTAGGTGTGTAGGAAGGTCTGACAGTTTGCTAAAGACTGAATTGAAGTAGATGTTTCATGTTGGAAAAGATTGGTTTAAAATGCAGAATGTCGCTCATCGTTCTGTAGTACAAATTGATTATTTTTGTGCCATTTCATGTGGAATTAATACATGTTCCATTATTGTAAAATCATTTCAAATTAGCTTTATTAGTTTCACAGAACACAGAAAACTTCCCTAGTATCATTTTCATTATTTTTAGGATAAAGATACAGTTGATAAATATAAGACATAGCTTAAAGAAATATTTAAAAATACAATGTATGTACAGCACACACACTTAAACAACCCTAGCACATGTTTTTAAATTTTGTATTTAAGTCTAGTTATATAATTAGCATTGTTACCTTAGTGCTTGGAGGACAGAGAATTTCAATGCCTTAAGCCTGATCTGAGCACCAATATTTTAAAAAAATATGTTTTCAAGGTATGGAAGAAAATCTTGCCTTAGCACACCCACTTCCCAGTACCTGTTATTGGACTGCATAGTTCAAGGAGATTTGTGACAGGACAAGTGTATTTCTGAACTGTTGTGTGTCAGCTGATCTTACCCACATGGTGTTAAGTTTCTGAGTCTGTGGTTAGGCTCCTAAATAAGTGAATTGATTTTGACTGCTCTTAGTGCCCAGAGATTATGCTGCTTCTTGGAGAGCTATATTGGTACTAAGCCCATCAGTTAGGTCACCCTTAAGCAGGCATGCAAGCACAGGTTGGAGCCAAATATATGTATTTTTGACCTATATTTGTGTTTTTAATAATGCTTCAATACGTCTTAAATAATTAAAGACTAAAAGAGTGGGAATTGTGGCTAAGAATCTCCCAGACTCCCAGTGCAGTGAAAGGAGAGGTGATGGATTCATATGGAGCCCCCCAGAACAGCACTGCCTCTCCTGGTGTCCTCACTGGGAAAATGAGCCAGTGATAACCTGAAGGATGCTGATGGCAGCAGAGAGACCACCAGTTTTCTGGGACGACCTGTTTGCATATTGGTCCCTCAAAATGTAACAGCTCTTTGTACATTCTCCTCTCAGAAGGGTTTCTGAGTAGGTGCCTCAGTGCAGCCTGAAGGATCTCAGGGAGGTCCAGGCGCTGAATGGGCTCAGGGTGGGCAGAACTGCTTTGTGAAGCAGTGTGAGGCTGCCTGACAACTGCAGGAGTCATTCTGGCAAAGCTCCTTATCTGTTTTAGAATCAACATTATCAATTTATGAATTTTTGGCACAGAAATCTCCAGCTGTTTCCTCAGAATTCCATAAATACCAAAGGACAGAAACATGTGGATATTTTCAGTCAAGCATTGTGCTAGTTAATTCCTTTAGGTTTGTTTTTTTCTTTTAGGAAGCAGCATACAGTACTAAATCATGGATTAGTAGGATCTAATTCAACAGGAGACATGTTTGTTTTTTAAACATTATTACATTATCATCTTCCTAAAGTATTAAATCCATTGCCTTAGCACATTTCAGGATTTACTTTCCTTGCAGTATACAAATAACACGTATAATACATTATATTTTGTAAGTGTCTCTCTGCCCCACTCTTAATCTCTATTTCAAGCTACAAGAATCCCAGTTTATTAAAAAGAGCTGTTTTTCTTTCTGTTGGAAGCACTATTTGAAGTTCATTCAGGGTTGCTTTCTACTAAAGAAAGATGATAGCATCAGCTTGCCTACACAGGTAGATATGTGAGCTTATGTGTAATGTATCTTACAAGAAGTTACAAGCCCAGATAATGCTGCAGTTCATAATACCCAGGAAATAATGTAAATCTTAGAAAAACTCATGCATTTGAAGGAGCTTTCGACTACTGCCAACACTGTTCCTTCAATCCTACTGGATTGTATGTGTGTCCATGATACTCCTGGTCTGTTTCCCCAAGGCAGAATAATTAGAATTACTAATAAAAAAGTAATAATTTTTAAAAGCATATTTTTATTCTACTATTTATTATTATTAATATCTTAACCTAATTGTTTCAACATTCTCTCAAAAGAATTAGTTGCTCAAATATGTGGCTACTGAATTATTTTATGCAATGTCCAAACAAAAATATCTCCAACAACTGCATGTGTTTAAAACCAAGTAAGGTAAACCCTCAACTGCCTTTGCTGTTTGCAGAACAAAAAAGTGCAATATGGATGAAAAGAACCAGTGTCACAGTGAACTAAATATGACTTTACAAATGTTCTGCAAAGGACCTGGCTGAGTAATTTTACATGAGGCAAGATAATCCTTGAGTTCTGCAGCTTCCAGGGGTGAACAACTGCATTTTGTGGATGTGCCATTGCAGTAAGGTTGTGCTTGCACACCCCACTTAGAAACCCATCTGCCATGGAAATAATTGCATGCACCTTCAGGATTCATAACTCCTTTAACTACAAACTCAAATTTTCAATATACAGTTTAGCTCATCCCTATTCTGTGGATAGGACTCCTAACTGTCTGAAGGAAACAAGTCTTTTAGAAACATCTTGTTGCAATGGAAAGACAAACACCTCCCAAGGACTGTTTACCTGATCTTAAGACAGATATATGAGAGAGTTGAAAAAGAACATGAATCAGACCATCCTCTCCTGTGTACTAGAATTTGAATTGGCATATAGGAGTGTGGAAAGCACTTGCAGAACAAAAACATTGCTTACTTGGAATTATAGCCTTGGACTCTACTGACACCCTTTTCTCCTTTTTTTTTAATGGAGAGATGCTACTGTGTGTTGTTTGTCAATGCTTAGTGCTGAAAGTGTGTCAAAGATGTTGTAGGCACACCAGGTGCAGTGTGAAGGAACCTGTACTCCAGGCAACAGACCCTGGCCTCAAGTAGAGCCTTCTTGATTTTAGGTCAGAAATTCTTCGGAAAGTGATTTATAAGTGGCTGTATTCTGAAGTGGCTCCACATGGAGGTCACTTCAGCATCGGGGCATGCGTCTTGGAACAATAGCCTGCTCCAAATTGTGTGAGATAGCTGTAATAAACATGAAAGCACAGCTGGAAGTCCCCTGTAGAAATGGCTTTGATGTGAACTCAGTGGTGCTTCAATGAGCACAGCCACAGCCCTTGGCCCCTCTGAGTAAAACAGTCATAAGTGCTCAGTAATTCTTCTTTGTTTTCTTCATATTGTGGTGATTCAATTTGGTTTGATTTCAGCGAGAGTTAGAGTTGGAAATATCTGATGGTCAGCTATGAAGTTTAACTCAAGCCAGTCCACTGTGCATTATTACTGTATTCCCAAGCCTCTCTAAAATACTTCCCACCCAAAACCAAAGGAGATTGATTCACCATTGTGGTGTGCTGGGGAGAATGCACAAGATGTTGCAGGCACAGTATTGAGATACAAGTTGTAGTTTACTCTAGAGGAGGATGGCCTTCACTGAGCAATGCATTTCAACAAAACAGAAGCATCAGTGTGGAATTGGCCCAGAATATTAACTTGTTTTTTACTCTCTCTCTCTCTCCATCTTCAAAATCTCATAGGAAAATGTGCCCTTAAACACCAAGATTCACAAAGTCAGCCTAGATTCACAATCAATAAACCCTTGTTTGTTAAAATCCCTTCAGCTAGATAGATAGGTTTGGAGGAAAGTTATGGAACAGAGGTCTAGAAAACTACAAAAATAACCAGCTTATAAGCTTGTCTGCCATACCTGTAGTACCTTTGCATGCTGTTTTCTCCTCCTTCTTTGCACTGCTGTGGAATGTCCATAGTGTAGACACTGTAATTTCATGACAATCATAAATGCCAAGTTAGTTGTTAACATAAATAAGTGATTAAAATGAGTGTCTCTGATTTTCACTTCTCCCAAGCTTTCTTAGCTCTTTCTTAGTATGGATTTATGAGCCTAAAGTTATTTTCCCATTGTTGAAGACCTTGGATTCTGAATTTGCAAAGAATTTGAATGAATTGGTTCACCTCTTCATGTTTTCTGGTTTTTATTCTTATATAAGTCAATGTTCACAAAGGACTTCGTGATATATAAAGCTGTTTTCAGCAAGCCAGAACCAGAAGAATCGCCATGAGGAAAGACTCCTTCCTCTCCTCTCCCTCTCCCTTTTCTTTCATGCTTGCTCTCATTTGCACATGCATGCTCACAGATTTAAAAAAAAAAAAAAAAAGACCAGATTTTGAGGGCTCTCTCCCTTCCTCCTTTGCTCACTGCTGCTTCTCTTTCCCTGTTCCTTGAGAAGATATGAACAATCTTTCATGGGCAATCTTTCACAGTTCATCTGTGAGTAATGAAGAAGCAGAGGGACACTGACTTGCTAGAGAAAGGCTGTGATATTGGTATATGTCTTTCTATATTGTCATTCTTGTTTCCCCTGACTCTTTCTTGCTCTCTTGCTTTTCTGGTGCTCTTTCCCTGGAGTGCATCTGTCACTTTTATTTTATCCTATCCAAGCACAAGCAGAGCACTTAAACTTACTAGAATCTTCCTTTTTGACATGTCAGACAGCACTTCTGTGATACCAGAAAATGTGCAAGTTTTTACTTCTTTCTCCATACCAATAGCAATGTGTTTGTCAGAGGACCTTATGGAAAATAGACCTCTCCAGACCAGGAAAATCTGTCTCACCTTTGCCACAATTTGCCCTGAGAAATAGAACCAGTGCCTGCTGGTTCTGCTAGCAAAGGGGAGACCAGCAGTTTGTGCAAGGGCGGATACTCAGATTGGCTGGAGATCACCGTAAAGGGCAGACAATTTAATGCCAATCATACATGCTAGTTAGAATACTTATGAGCCCTAGTGAAAGGCCAACTGCATCTTCTTCTAGCAAAAATATTAAAATGCCCCCATTTTTTCCCCCTCCCCCTCCAGATTCTCCACAAGTATAAATTAAAACTTGGAGGTGTGGTTGTTATCACAGAATAATTAGACCCCATGGGATTAGAGACACTCAACGTTTGCTAATGCCTCTGGGTTGTGATTATCTAATAATGATGATGCCTCTGTCATTGCTTAATTATTCTTCCCCTTTAAAATGTTCCTTCTGCAGTCAGAGCCCGTAGAATGTGCTCATTTCAGCCAGGAACACCACTGCAAATTCCTGAGAGCAATGTCACATGGGCACCATGATTGACTTGCCCACTTCTCCCCCACACCATGTTTCTAATCCTCATTTCATAAGCTCCAGCATTACTATATTTGAATCATTCCCCTTTTCTATAAGACATGTCATTTGTGTGTTTAAGAAAAAAACTCTGGGGCCTCCATCTCTTCAAAACAACCAGTTGGTGTTAGTGCTGCATAAAGAGAACACACCTTAATCAATAGACCTTAAATGTATAAGATCAGATCTGTCCAGAATCCCTTCTAATTCCAGGGGGTGGTCCAGACTCCCACCTACATAAGAGCCTCCTACAGCCACATGCCATTCATCTCTGTTTGAGAGAGTACCACCACTAAACTAAGATATTATAAACCAAATTAAGGAGCTTTGCACAGACTTTGTCCAACATAACTAAACTTTGCCCAATATCTTTAGTCTTTCAGTCAGGCCAGCAGGTGTTCCTCATGTTTAGATACAGTTTTCAAGACACAGTTCCAAACATCATTGGGTTTTGCAGCAAAAGATTAGAAAAAAAACAGAGAACGCAGCCTTAATCTGATTTTCCTTAAATCCAGTGTTGTCTCTTTACCTTATTATCCCTCTTGGACTAAGCAAGGGGGAAAGGCATATTTTGTTTACCCAAGAGATTTTGTGTACTAAACAAAGATTTTAAATTCAGCTGGCTAAAATTAGAGATTTCTACTTTGGGTTTAATATTTCTTTTTCTTTTGTCCTTATAATTCTCTTATAAACTTACAGGTTTTTTCTGTCACTGACTGAGGAGCTGATAAAAATACTGTTTTTTCTTTTCTTGTTTTTACTGCCTTTACTCTCTTTGTATAATTTCTTTATAGCCTTTCTTTATGTTCTTCTACTGTGATTTTATTTTCTGTTGCACACTGCTGAATCTAAGAGGAATCTGAGACCTCAAGGCAAAACCCAAGGTCAGAACTTCCTTTTGTTAGATGTAGATTGGGCCCTGGAAACCTCGCCCACACAGTGTAGTTGTGGCAGCCTAGAATCAAAACCCCAGATGAGAGTTAAGTGGAATATTCAATGTCAACCTCTGTTTCTGTAAACAGACCCAAGAACAGAAACCAGTTCTACTGTTCAACACATCTTTATTCTTCTTTCATTCTGCCTTAGTGTGAGCTGACTTTCTCTACTTTTCTCCTACACTGCTCTAATTCCATAGAATAATTGAGGTTGGAAGGTCAGTCGGGACGTCTGTAGCCCAACTCCCTGCTCATGTGAGACCAGGTTGCTTAGGGCTTGATTCAAACAAGTCTTAGAAACCTCCAAGGACATGGATGGAGAAATCTGGGTAATCTGTTCCAGAGCTTGACAATCCTCACAGTACAAATGTTTTTAATTATATCTGAACTGAGCCTCCCTTGTTTCAATGTACTTCTCCTCTTCCCACCATGTACTATTGCTCTGGCTAGTGGATGACCTCCTTTTAAGCACTGGGAGGCTGCATTTGGTTCACCTGGAGTCTTCTCCAGCCTGAACAAGCACAGCTCGTAACAGGAGGAGTGCTGGAGCCCCTGACCAACTTGCTGGCCTTCCACTGAACTTCCTCCACCTGATCAATGTTCTCCTTGCAATGAGGAGCCCAAATATACATGTGCTATTTAGATGTGATCTAACAAGCACTGAGTAAAGAGGAAACTTGGGTCTCCTGGGTCATCTCGTATTCCACAGTCCAGGATGCTGTTTGCTTTCTTTGCTGCTAGTGCATGCTGTTGGCTCTTTGCATCCTCCACCAAGACCCCCACAGGTCCTTTCCAGCAAAGCTTCTCCCCAGCCCATCCATCCCCTGCTGTGTTATTGAAAGGGATTACTCCTCCCCAGGTGCAGGACTTTGCATCCATCCCTGTTACATTTCATAAGGTTCATGTTGGCCAGTTCTGCCCATCTGAATCCCTCTGAACGGCACCTGTGTAAGTCAGGTCCATTTTATCTGGCCTTTGGAGTCAGTGAGCTTAGGAAGGCAGCAGAAAACCAAAAATACACCCAGATCTGGTACAAGAAAGAGGATTCTGGACTTAGACAACTGCCAATACAGATCTGACATGAGTTTTTCCCAAAAGAGAACATGTTTCCTCTGCAACTTCTCATGCTTAAAGTCACAGAGATGCTGAACCTAAAATTTGTGGGCAATATTGATCCCTGCTGCACTACTGCTTCGTCATAACTGAAACAAAAGAAGTGCTTTGAACACCAAGTTATTTAAACTCTCCATTAAGTAAAACAAGAAGAACAAAGTTGAGGTTCACAGGTGAGTGGTGATAAGAAAGTGGCTGATACCAGAGTAAACACTGAGCTTCCTGTTGTGCCATACATTCAGAATGACAGGCAATTGTGAAGTGCAACCAAGGGCTGCCTAAAGGAAAGTGTCAGCAGAGCTGATACAGTTGCCATTGTGGATCTCTGTGTGCAAAGTCCCGCATAGTTAAGCCAGTCTTGGAGCTGCCCTGAAGGCCTGCAGCACCAGAAATCTGGTCTGCTCCAGAGACATTACAGCTGCTCTTCATATGGATGGGGTTGGCAAGGTGTGCAGCAACATTCCATGCCTGCAAAGAGCTCAAGCTGCCCTTGCTTTTCTTTGCCCATTCTCTCCGTTGGTCCTGCCCTGAAACCAAGATAATGTTTCCAATAAGAAACTTCACTTAGAATGTTTGTAATGCTTCGTGTGCTTAATACCTTACTCCAAAACTTGCACTTTGTGTATCATTTCCAGAGAGGATGCTCATGTTGGAAGAGGAGGAAGGGAACAGGACGAGATGGAGAGGAATGGAGAAGGGCACAGTTTACACTGCCCATAAATAGTGCCAAGTTAGCACATATAACAGGGAGTTTCCTTCCAGGAGATTTGGGATTTTTTTGTGGTATAGGACTTTGCTGAGAAGTCATTGGAATTCTTTTGTTACTTAGACATTTACCCAAAAAAATGGAAAAGAAAGGAAAGAATGAGGTTGACTACACACTGCAAACCATGTCTGCTAAATCATAGTGGCACGTGTGTGATTGGAATAGGTCCTTGCCTTCAGTGCAGCAGTGAGAGGGTGGCTTATCTAGTACTTATCTAGTCAGGCAGCCTTCCCGAACCCTAACCTCCACTGTGGGAAGAGGATTCCTAAAGATAATCAGAGGGCTGCAGCACCTCTCCTCTGAGGAAAGGCTGAGGGAGCTGGGGTTGTTCGGCCTGGAGAAGAGAAGGCTCTGGGGAGACTTTTGCAGCCTTTTAGTACTTAAAGTGGGCCTGCAAGAAAGATCACTACAAACCTTCTAGCAGGGTCTGTAGAAATAGGACAGGGGGCAATGCTTTTAAACTAAAAGAGGGTAGATTTAGACTATATACAAAGAAGACGGTTTTTTTTGAGGGTGGTTGCCCAGAGAGGTGGTGGATGCTGCATCCCTGTAAACAGTCATGGTCAGGTTGGACAGGGCTTTGAGCAATCTGATGTAATTGAAGATCACTCACTGCCCATCTTTAAAGATGCCTTCCAACTTAAACCATTCTCTGATTCTATGATTCATTTTATAAATTGATCCTGAGACGTGAGAGAGGTGGGATTTGCCCAAGGCTGCACTGCAGACAAACAGAGGTCTGTGGTTTCAGTATATCAAGAAGCTCTACCAAGGGAACTCTTGGTCTGAGGTGTGGGAAATGACTAGGCCTGACAAAAATGTGCCTGTGCCTCCAAGATACACCTTTCTAAGAGACAAGGCAGCAACTGTGAAGAAGCAGAAAGTCTTGCAACAAAAATCATAGTGATTGCTTTATCCAGGGCAGCACAAGAAGTTTGAGGGAAAACTGGGAAGGCATCAATAGCATCTGGTAGTTGAGCTCATCTGCATGCTCTTTAGGGCAATTCAGCCCAACCTGAAATAGAAATCTAAAGGTAGGGTGTCTGAATTGGAGGTCTTTAAATCTCAGAGACAGTCTAGTTTTTACTAGACTAGCTTAAACCAACAACAAGGCTGCCAAAGGTGAGGAAATTAATTCCATCCACATTGTGTGTAGCAAAGCCAAAGAAATATTTACACATCATTGCCTTTCCTAGATGCTGTTATCCTGAATCTAATTTTCCAGCTGAGGCAAATCCAGATGATGTAAATCATTATGACTCTATTGACATAAGCTAGCCAAAAGAATGGCCAAAAGTGTCTATGCTAATTCCTGTTGTTTTTCTAGGTTGGCATAGTTTTTAGAAATTGTGTTGAAGTGTTATTTAAATTAAAATTTAGAAGGGAAATGGCTCATTGCTAGTTCATATTTCCGTTTAAAAAAAATTCTCTGACCTAAAAGGTGTTATAACCATTTACAGGCAGAAGTAAATGTTTTGAGAACATTTGAAAATGCCACCTCCTTCCAGCCTTAAAAATCTCCATGAGTGCACTATCACCAGTTAAACACAAATATCTGTATTGTGTAGAGCAACCACTCCAAATAAAAATGCCTTCTGTGTATCAAAGGGAACTCTGTCAAAGAATATATTAACCAGAGGCCAAGTTTCTTGGCTTGAAGCTGATAGTGAAAATTTCATCAGTTAAATGTAGGAAGTACAGTAAGAGGAGGGACAGGCACTGATCCGTTCTCTGTGGTGCCCAGTGACAGAACCCAAAGGAATGGCCTGAAGTTGTGTCAGGGGAGGCTGAAGTTGGATATTAGAGGAAGGCTCTTCACCCAGAGGGTGGTTGGGCACTGGAACAGGCTCCCCAGGGAAGTGGTCACAGCACCAAGCCTGACAGAGCTCAAGAAGCATTTGGACAATGGTCTCAGGCACATGGTGGGATTCTTGGGGATGGTCCTGTGCAAAGCCAGGAGATGGACTCGATTATGGTTGTGGATCCTTTCCAACTCAACATATTCTGTGATTCTGTGAATGTTCTGGTGTGGAGGCTGGAGGGAGTTGAGATTTTTTTTTTTTTTCCCATTTATTTAGTGTCAGAGGAACCTGTAAAACCCAATTTATAAATTATGTAGGTAGCCAATCTATTTTTGTCTTCTGGTCAACTAAAAGACATAAATATAGAAAGTATTCTGACAGTGAATTATTCTTCTATTGCCATTATTCTGAGTATTTGTGGGGCCTGAGAGTTTTGCTGACACAAGAGAGTTATACAGGTTCCCCCAAAGTAGTGCAGTCATTTGATGTTACCACAAGGCATGTGATTTTTCTTCTTTCCCTTCAGTTTAATATATGTTACAATTTTTTAGTTGAAAGGAACTAGAAAATGGCAAAGGACAGGAGAAGCATATCCTTGTCTCTAGATAGATTTCAGTGTTAAAAAATGAAGTTAAAACTTTCAGCTGGTCTAAACCTTCACACTTGTCCTGTAGGACCTTTTAACTTCTGTTTCATGTTCCTTTAGTTTTGAGGACAAGGCACACCATTGTTTCATCTGTTGGTTTTATACAGCATTTTGTTATAAATTTTCACCTCTCTTAATGTCTTGGACCCTTTATAGCCCTTTTATAGTAATATTTTAGCTCATCACTGTCTTCATTTCAGAGGTGCAGGTCTCAATCAATTAGTGTGGAGTGTCTCAGGAAACTTCATGTAGAAGGTGCTCAATCTCTCCAAGCACCCTAAGAAAAGGAGGTCCCTTCATTTCTGTTCACCCCGTGTTCAGTAAGATAGTGGAAGCCACACAGTGTGTTCAGTCTCTTTCTCCTCAGAGAAATATTAAGCCAAAGAGGAAAGATGCATTGTCCCACTGCATCTGTGAGGCAGATCACTGCCTAGCAGAAGAAATACCACACCAGCCTAATTCTGGTTCCTTAGGTGCTTTAGGGCCACAGCCAATATTGTACAGTGAGTATGTGCCAAGTCTTTATTCAGGCAACCTAGATAATCTGCATTGCAGCTTCAAATGGGAGAAGCACTGAGGCACCTGCTCTTTATTTGTCTGAGGGAATAGAGAAACTTGATACCAAAAAAAGAAGAAAAGAGATGTTGGCCCCAGATCCTGGCCATCCCTGGAGCACATGTTTGAGCAGCCAATGGTAAGAGCCCCCACACTTCACTGTGGGCTGCACAAGAGGGAAGGTTTTAAGCAGGTTTTTTGTTGCCTTCTCCAACAGATGTGTTGACAATCCATAAGCATATGGCTCTTGTTCACAGGGGTTATTTGCCCCCAGCTTTAATGCAATTTACAGGCAGTTTCCTAGTCCCCATTTCTCTCATTTCTTAAATATATGTTTCCTCAAGAGAAAATGGTAATGATCCTCTCAAACAGAAAATGGATGGAATTTAGTCCAGTCAAAACCAATCAGATCTTTCAGATCTGAGTTTTATATACTTCATTTAAATTATTTGCTAATGAACGTTGACAGAAACAGACCAGTGTTGGTCAAAGGGAATTCACTTTATTTTTTTCCTATCTTTCTGTTGGTGGCCACATTATCTGACAAAAGTGGGGGGTTTTACTTGTTTTTTATTACTTTTTTTAATCAAAGACATTATTGGATTCTTATTGCTTTGTGGGGACAGGCTGAATAATCAAAGATGCTTCTATTTGCAACATATAAAATTATTCAAGTGAACATTGTCGATGCTAAGACACAAGGAATGCATAACAGAGTCTGGAAATCTCTCTTCCCCCACAGCAAGAATGTTCTTTGCACTTTGAGGCCCCAAGAGTCTGAAAATTTGCCTTTGGTGGGTCTTAATGTTGCAAAGGCAGGTTATTTGTAGGTTAGAACTTCAAGGTTTACCCACCTTGAAGAGTGAAAAAGTTACCTCCTACTTTCCTCACTGGATCCTGTCAGCTCTAGAGACTTCACTTTCTTGAGGGTTCACTGAGTAATCTGATGTGTTTGACAGCCCAAAAAAACATCAAGATAAAAGTGGTGTTAACCATTTCATAGCTAGGTAATGAATAGGAGCAAAAAAAGCATGGTGTAGACATGACGTGCCTCCAGAACATCACCAACAAAACTCTGACTTCAAATGTTTGCTTTTCATAAGATAATGCAAGTTTATAACAGAAAAAAAAAAAATAAATGAAGGCTTTATGACTGATACAGGAAGGTAGGGCTTAGGAGACAATTTTTAAGCTAAAAACTTAATTGCTTCTGCAGCTTTTATGACTATGATTCATCTGGTATAACTTTACCTGCCTGTGGGTTAAATGTTCAATCTACACTGGTTATTCAAGGCCCTCCTGTGAGACAGACAGGTATTTCTAGTTCACCCAACCTATCCCAAATGATGGCTCTTTACTATTTTCTTATGGCAAGAGGGTGAGTCTCTTTCACATAATTTAGATGGATTCATCTCACCCACCTTCATCATTCCCTTGACACTGTAGCATCAAGGACATTTTCTCCACCTTTTCCCCTCTGGCAGAGCTTTTGGGGATACATACAGTATCATAGGGGTGCATACACATGACTATCTATGTACAAAGGCCAGGATAAAAGCCTGCAATAAAATGGATGGTTGTTACATTTTGTACTTGCTTGGTCATTCTGATTTTTAGATCTTAAAATGAAGTTCATACAATGTCCTAAAGCATAGTGTCTTCATTTAGAATAATTAAACTTACTCATAGAACATTTGGGGCCCAGAACAGTAAGCTGTTGTATGACAAAGTTACTGTGTAATTCTTGTTTGTTCAGTGATGGACTTTGAGGTGTGTGGCAGAATCCCAAAATCCTGGTTAGCTGATTGGCCTGAGTTTCTAGGTTGATTGACAAACTTTTGAGAAAGTGTCTGATCCCACACATACTGGTTTGGTACTGTATTTGCAAATAATAGCACAATACTGAATTTTGTGATCTAGTATTTGTAGTTCTAAACTTAACAACACTTTCCATGAACAATCACACTATTAATGTCTAGAACAAGGCTGATCTTGTTGATCTCATTTTCTTTTTTTCTTCTTGCAAGTAGCCCTGTTGTTGTGCTCCACATTATTGTAAGCTGTTCTGTGATTAAATAAAATAAACACGCTATGGCCTTAATTTTCCTTTGTTTTTTTCCTTTCAGTGGCTGCATCAACTGCTAATTCCACAGCTGGTGCGGCCATGAATTCTTTGACTTCTCTGGGTACTCTCCAAGGACTGGCTGGAGCCACTGTTGGACTGAATAATATTAATGCACTAGCAGGTACCGTAAACAGTGAGTATTTATTGCTGTGGTGGACAGCCTTCCCCAATAATCATGCCACAAAAACTATCAATTGTAAAGTGATAATATGATTTTTAATCTCTACACCAAATAAGGGGATCACGTTAATCCAGTTCCATTCATGGTACATACATAGTTCTGGAGTCTTAGTTTCACACAGTTTCCTCTGCAAAGTGAATTTCCTTGTGTCCCTGCATAAAGACTCCTCTTCTTGCAGTGCATATGGAAGGAAAAAGAATTGTCACCAGGGATTTGGGTTGTCTAGGTTAGAGGAGAGGATCCGTTTTCATTGAGGGAGTCTGACAACAGGTGTATCACCCCAACGTATGAAACCTCACTCAGAAAAACAGTGCTAAGAAAGATGTTTGCCATGGAGGCAGTCCTTTAAAATGTCTGTAAGAATTATCTAATTGACTTGAGGGCAACATGCTTTAAAAATGAAGGCAAGTCTTTGGCTTTTAATTGGCAAGTATAGGAGAACATGCAGTCAGTCACCTGCAATGCCAGAGCACACACACCTATCCTGTGACATCTTAACCAACCCTGGCATCTCCAGCTAAGTAGATGCCAGTAGCTGTTAGAATATTCTTCCTTGTTCTTAGCCTTGGTCAAGATTTTCTTGAAGAAGAAGGATTTTTTTAAGTTGTTTCTGCTATGATGACTTCACCTTTGCCTGTAATGGAAGAGATTTGCCCAGCTGCATTTTTCCCCCTCCTTCTTTTTTTTCTTTAGCTGCTGTTGCTCCTTGCATTTCCTTTTGCAATGCAAGGAATCTATTTGGTCATTGCCAGTCCATGGCCCATCATAATGCACCCTCAGGAATGGATGTCCTCCTCAGTATCTCTTGCTCACTCTGATGCTCTGCATGATGTCCTTTCTGTCACTGTTACTTGGCTGCTCACCCAATCTTTTTGTTCTGTGATCTCTGGTTGGCATTGTTGGGAGCTGGGAAGGAAGGGGGCTTATGGATGTCCATGTAGCAATGTTGAATGGTTGCATGGGGTCTCATGTAAAACAGGACTTGCTTCTGGCAAGGACATGTGCATTTCACACAAAACAACCTCTTTGTAAATACAGCTCAAGGACAGCTCAGAAGAAGTGAGTATTAGGTCCCAAAATGGCAGAGGTTAGTTTCCTTTCTTATTATTCCATTGGTGTCAAAACAAGCCACTGGAAATGGCATGCATGGAAAGCTAACTTACCTCCTCTCATGAGCTCTTGTAGGAAGAGATCTACCCTGTCATGAGTAAGAAATCATTAAATGTCCTTTCTGATTAACAGTCATTGTGCTTCACTTGTTTTATAAAAGGTCATAATATCAAGAGCAAAATATGGCATCCCACTCCTCCTCACCCAAAAGTACTAAGAACCCAGACATGCTGGAGCACTCCAACATAATGTACCCCTTCATCAAGACCAAGCAAGAGTGAATCCTGTGAGCTCTTTGCCTGGGAGTCCTCCTGTTGCACTCCTTTTAGCATTCCTTGCTAGGCTGCAAGGAAAGAGTTTGCATTTTCTCAGCAAGTATTTTGAGGTGATGTGTGTGGAAACTTATCTGCATGTGTCATTTGAAGTATTAATGATGTATTCACAATCTGGTACCAAATTTCAGTTTGTTTTAAGTTACCATTGCTTCCATGGACTTGTACCGACAGTGACTGCAGTCCCAAATCTTCTTCATGGATGTTTTTATGGATATGTGTATAGTGCTTACAAATTGTGTGTGGTATGTCTGTCTATGTATATACATACATGAGAGAGAGAGCTAAAGAGGGGAAACTGCTTCCCCATGACACAGCTCAGCATTAGGACTCTGTTTCTCTCAAAAAGGTGATGCTGATTATCACTTTCTGGTACTCGTGGTGCTGATGATAGTGAATCATTGCTCAAATTACAATAAATTCCCCTGTCTATTTTAATGACAGTCTGAGGTTTTCCATGATGACCATGTCTGATTCAGTCATTCACACTCAAACCCACCTGGGAGATTGCCTTTGGGAAACCTCACATTTAGTAAGTCTGATGTTTCACACTGACATGGTCGTAAGCAGGCCAGTAAAAAATATTCACTGGACATGGACATTCCTGAAGTAACTGTGCAGCAAATTGGGAATTGAGTGACGTGCTTCCAATTGGGGAATTAGAAAATCCAAAGCACAAGTCAAGCAGAGCTTAACCCAAAAAAATAACCAGAAGGTGGCACTGGGCTTGGGCATTGATTTAAATAGAGGTTCAAAGGGATGCTCTGTTGCCTAAGCCATGTCCTGCTCTGCATGTGAGAATCACATGGAGAATGTCTTCCATGCTGAGCTCAGTAGAAGATTTTTATCTGTTTTCTCCATCTTGTCTGGGTCTGTGAAAAGGAGCTGGACTATGGAGGCTGATAGTGCTGTCACTGTAGAGAGAGAAGCTTTTTGAAAAGATGTCTGGAGGCCTTAAATAAAGTGGAGAATGGTCAGTTTAATTGTCCCCAAGGTTTTGGCAGCAATTGTGCCTAAGTGTGGGGATTCAGTCTTCTCTTGGTTGTTCTTGAAATACTTAAAACTTTAAATGGCAAATGACATTAGACTGTCTGCTTTGAGCATGTAAATTTAAGAATTCTAAGTAACAAAAGGAATTATGAATTATGAGGAAAAATTACTAAAGAGGGAGGAAGCGATTATTTGCAATTAAGAAGGAAGACCATACTTTCAGGATACTGGACAGCCGTGGCACAATATTTGTGTGTGACCCCAGGGCAGTCACTTAGCCTTTCTGCCCCCTTATTTACATCTGTAAAACAGAGATAAAACTATTCATGACAGATTTGAAGGTGCTTGAAAAGCACTTTGAGAGACCTTTAGACTTGCCAAGCTTTGTTGCTTCTGTATTATGTAGAGACACTCAGAAAAGTAGAAGGCCACAGATGAGAGGCTCCAAAAGGTTATTTCACAGAAGGGAGGAAGGGACCAGAGTTCAGTGTGAGACTGAGGTGCATTGGTAGAGATAATAAAGAGATGGCAAAGATGTGTAACAGCAGCTGGTCCTTGCAGATTTCATAAAAATGTAAGAACACAGAAAGTGTTGGGCGCTTTCTGCAGCTCTGTTTTGCTCAGGAGGGAGGTGTATGCCACACGTGGGCTGTGGCAGCAGTAGCTGTGCCCTTCCCAGGAGCAGGGCCGTGGGCCGACTTGTCTGGCTGATGATGGCTTGATCTGGAATCGCTTGGTGGGAAGGTGCTATTGATTCAGGGGGAAGGGAGGGGGAGGATGCTGCCCACTGCAACACAAAGCATGTTTATCTAATAGGCTGATGAATCACAAAAGATAACATGGTGTCCTAATGCTACCTCTGTTAGCCAGTTACTTCAACACTCTAATAAAAAGAGAGATACAAGCTGCTTTATCAGGAGCCTTTACTTTAACCAGTCCTGTGTGTACACCCATGCAAGCAGTGACACCAACCTAAGTTCAAAAATATCAGATCAGACTAAGGTCAGCCTCAGGATCAAATCAGTAGCAGTAGTAATATCTAGTATATTGTATATTATCCATTATTTATTATAAAAATTATTATTGATATTGTATTTGTTATTATTTGTGTTATTATAATATTTTGAATGCCACTCTATCACTCCCTCTCCTGAACCGGGCAGGGGAGAGAAAATATAACAAAAGGCTAGTGAGTTGAGATAAGGGCAGGGAGAGATCACTTACCAACTACCATCACTGACAGAACACTCCTGACTTGGGCAAATTGTTTTAATTTATTACCAGTCAAATCAGAGTAGAATAATGAGAAATGAAACCAAATCTTACAAACACCTTCTCCCTACTCCTACCTTCCTCCCAGGCTTAAGTTTATTCCTGAATTCTCCACCTACTGTCCCCCACTCACACAGGAGGTTGGGAAATGGGGATTCACACATTGTTCCTGCAGCTCCTTCCTCAGGGCTGGACTCCTCACACTGTTCCTCTGCTCCAGCATGGGGTCCATCCCACAGGAGAGAGTTCTTCACCAGCTCCTTCAATGTGGATCCCTTTCCACAGGCTCCAGCACTCCAAAAATTGCTCCAGTGTGGGTCTGTTCCATGGTGTTTCCTTCAGAAACAGGCTGCTCCAGAGTGGAACCCCAAAGGGTAACAAGTACTGACAGCAAACCTACTCCAGAGCAACCATCTCTCCACAGGTCCTGCCAGGAGCACTGCCTTCCCACGGGGCCACAGCCTTCTTCGGGCATCCACCTGCTCTGGTGTGGGCTCCTCTAGGGGCTGCAGGTGGATCGGTGCTCCCCATGGACCCCCATGTGCTGCAGGGGCACAGCTGCCTCACCGTGGGCTGCACCAGGGGCTGCAGGGGAATCTCATCTCCAGTGCCTGGAGCAGCTCCTGCTCCTCCTTCTCCACTGACCTCGGTGTCTGCAGAGCTGTTTCTCTGGCTGCAGTTGCCACTGCACAGGGTTTTTCCTCCTTCTTAACCACGTCACCCCAGAGGTGCTGCCACTGCCACTGATGGGCTCAGCCTGGGACAGTGGCGGGTCCGTCTCGGAGCCATCTGGCATTGGCTCTGTAGGACACAGGGGAGGCTTCCAGCAGCTTCTCACAGAAACCACCCCTGTATCACCCCCACTACCACACAAACCCAATACAGTTTTATAACTGGAACCATTATACAAGAAATATAGGTCTGTTGAGCTCTGACAGACATTTTTGTTCAAAGCGGTGGCAGCCAGCACCTCCCATCAGGGTACAGCAATGCTCTGAAGTGGGGTGGAGGGGAAAGAGAAGTCTTCAAAGTGAGACATTTTATTAAGGAAAGGCTAAGAATATCACATCTCTGTCAAGTGTTTAGTCACACAAATTATAGTAAGATCAAAAGGTATAATTTATGCAGTACAATTCTCTTAATTGGCACAGACCCTGGTGGAGCCGAAAAGGTGCCACTTGAGCAATTGTCCTGATTATTGGAGACTCATAGGAATAGGCTTTTCAAATCTACATAAGAGGTGGAAGGATACTGGGGTCAGCATCTTTATCCTCCTCTGTCAATGCTGGATAATTCCCTGCAGTATTCTTCCTATTTCTAAATTACTCATGTGATAAGGTTTCTGCCATCTTCCTTGAAGATTGTTTCCCAGTCTAATAGAATTAATTATTAATTTACTATAAAGTGTCCTCTGCTTAATTTCCCCACTTTTCCCCAATTTACATACCAATCGTTATTACTGCTCTGAAATAAGGCCCTTTCCTTCTCTTTACTGTTCCTTGCTTTGGGGTGTTAATATGACATCTTCACCCACCATTTTACCAATCAAAACATTACACAGTGTCTAAGAAATGATTTCTGGTGATTCTGGGTGGCCCCCCCTTTTCTCTAGTGACTGATCTTCTCTACCTCGAGGGGCCTGATTAAGCCCTTTAAGTTGTTTGTGAAGTGGGGAACTGGGATAGCTAATTGTGCAGAAAACACAGCCTGACTCTCAGTCCTGATGGGCTGTCACTGCTCAGGTTGACACAAGCTGGGCATGTGGAAGATGAACAGGGCTCTGAACCCTGCCATGCTTTCAACTTCCAACAGAAAATTCACTTTTTTGGAATGTCTGAAAGACATGCTAGCACTGTTAACTTCAACATAACTCATTTAGGAGCCGTGCTGAGAAATAGAAGCAATGGAGGGAAGCTGTAACTCAGGAGTTTGTCCACCATCGAATCAGAGTAGTACAACTCCTTATGCAGCCAACACTCTTTGCACGGATGAGGGATGCCATTTTCTGCACAGCAAGTAATCCCATCTGAAATTTCCTCTTAAACAGCCATCCCAGTTAAATTACCCTGTTACTTATCTGGATGTAGAATCGCTGTAAGTTAAAAAAAAAAGTGACTCTGCTTCTCATGTGAAGAAAACCACTGCCAGAAACAAATGCTTTTGTTTCTTCATCAAAGATACCTGGTCTGGATGAAGTATTTTTAGTCACTCTGGATGTGCTGCTGCTCATCTCTTGTGGAGTGACTGGAGTGACTAGAGGAGGCGGGTGGAAGCAAGGAGCGCTGCAATCCATCTTTCTACCACAAACCTAAGGGACAAAGCCTGTAATTGTACAGAGGCTTATCGTAGAATCATTTAGGTTGAAAAAGACCTCTTTTAAAATGCAGTTAGTCAGGGTTCTCTGCTCGCTCTGTGTAAGAAAATCACTTCTGATACGGTGTGGTCATGGCCTGTTGCTGAAGACCCTGGTCAGAGAGAGTGGGTTTCCTCGCCAGCTGCTTTTCCCAGTGGCCAGCTCACAAGGATTCAGGTCAAATAGGTCCCACACGGCCAGCCTCAGACACCCACAGCAGAAACACGGGTGCCAAGGAGGATGAGCAGAGAGGCTCTCAGGAGCTGTAGTACTTGCCAGTAGCAGGCTGCATGCGAGTCCATTTGACTGTGCAACCCTTGTGCTGAAGTGATCCTGATGCCAAAGTCGTGTTTCTCTGTCCTCAGTCCCATTTGGTGAAGTGCCGAGCTGCATGCACTGCTGTTGTTGTCAGTGTCGTATAATACCAACAACTTTCGGAAAGCACTAATGAACAAGTGCAATTTCTTTTCTCTATTGTTGGGTTTTTTGTAAAGTTGCTCAAATGCTCTCAGGTATGGCGGCCCTGAACGGAGGACTCGGCGCAACAGGCCTGACGAACGGCACGGCCGGCACCATGGACGCGCTGACCCAGGCCTACTCAGGAATCCAGCAGTACGCGGCCGCCGCGCTGCCCACCCTCTACAGCCAGAGCCTGCTGCAGCAGCAGAGCGCCGCGGGCAGCCAGAAGGAAGGTGAGCCAGCCGCCCCCGCCGCGAGCCCGGCCCGCGCCTGCCATGCGTCCGTCTCCTCGTGGAGGCTTCGCTGCAAGGCCTCGAGCTGTCTAATCTGTGATTTCTTTTTCCTCCTTCCTCTTTTTCTCCTGCTTAGCACTGTCGCCTTCTTTAACCTCTAATGTGTTTCACTTTTCAACCGTCTGTCCTCCAGTTTATGCTTTGCCACCCATCCTTCCTTACATAAAAGCATTTACCAGCCACCGTATAGGAAGGCGCTGCTAACAAAAATCATCCCTCTGTGGGTGCAATTTTGTCTTCTGGTTTCCATTTTCTGTCACAGTGGAGTTAATCTGATTAAGTTCAAGGTTTTGAGCTAATGACAAGATCCGTTTTCACTTTGAGTGGTTCTTTGCTTAATTGTGGGTCTTGAGGGGAAGCAGCTAAGTGAATGATTGCCCCCCTCTCCCCACACCAACAGCAAATACACCTCAGGAAGTTATTGCTAAGAATAAATGAATACTAATTACAAGGTGTTTAGGAAAATGAGGTTACCCTTTTCCCCTCCTCCGTTCCTCTTCATACTTCCCAGGCATTTTGGGGGGTGGTTTCTGTTTTATTGCTTTCTCTCTCATCCTAATTTCCAGACAATTCTACAAGGACAGGAAAATACTGTATGCTTTCTAAGACTGTATCTATGTTGTCACTACTGTTCTTGCCAAGGATCAGCTTTGGAAATAAACCTAGTATAATATCCTCAAAAGAAATCTTTTTTATCCCCTTTTGAAATGGTATCTTGTACTGCTATGGGATGTGTTTCCCGGGAAGACAAATTTGGCATTCCTCCAGCTGGTTATTGTATGGGGACACTGGAGTTAAAATGTATATTTTCTCTGAAGTCTTTTCTTCCATTGCTGCTAACAGCTTGGATTATTTAAAATGAAAGGGGATTTTTAAAATCTTTTTTCCGTATTTTTTTGTTTTCTGCATTTATCTTTCACCTCAGGCCCTTTGCTCAGTGACAATAGACTATTTGACACCAGGAAAAAATTGTTGTTTTGGTGTCATTGCAAGATACATAGTGAAGGGGAGTTTGATTTTTTCCTAACTATTTAAATTTTTTTTAAATTGAATGCTGTTCAGAAGCATTCAAATCAGCTTTAGGTTTATTTTTTTTTTTAATGAATTGGCAGCATCATTTTTAAAAGGATTTTTGTTACATATCTTGTATCTGTTAGTAAGTGGTTAAGTTCAAGTGAGTGAATTCCACTACTGAATACTGACAACAATGTTTTGTCTCTTACCATGATTTCTGATGGAATGGTGAAGAGTCTGGAGAGGTTGAGGACAAACAAGTACCAGAAAAAAATGCTGTATAAATATTAAATGCTGAAGCACAATGAACTGCCTCATGCATATGTTCTTAACTATTATTTAGTATTTTTTTTCCCTACTATTCTAAAGAATATTATTTGCTGAAAATCATAGTTTACTTGTGACAAGAAGAAAAAAGTTCCAGGGGACAAGTTTTTTTCATCTTTTTTTTTTTTCCCACCTCCCCAGAAATTTTTCTTTTTCTTTCTTTTCTTTTTTTTTTTACCTAATTCATTTATGCCCTCCATTTGGGCAAACTTTGCTACCTTTTGCTTCAGAGCAACCAGCCTGATTCTGTGTGGGAGAGGTGAGGCTCTGTTGCAGAAGGAACTCTGTAAATCTGATGAGCTCTTTCCTCTTCCTCTCCAGAAAACCAAGGACATCACATCTGAGGCACACTTAGGTTCCATTAAGCAAGGGAATATTTAATCAGGCTGTTGTAGGTGTGTTTTTAGCAGAAATGCTTGTTCCATTTGTGTACCACTTATGCTGCTGGAGCCCACATGGGAAGGCCATGTCTGGCTCCATCATATATCACACTCTTCCTGGCATCCATTGCTTGTTTCCAGGGTGTTGCTGTAAAGGGGGAATTGACCTAGGGGAAAAAAATAACCTATTAGTGCTAGGATGCATGATTTAACCTACAACTTTAATAATATCTCAGATTTTGCCTGTAGGAGAAATATTCAAATTACCTTTGAGTTTACACCTTTCTTTGCAAATTTTGAAAAGATTATTTGAATTAAATCTGAATTATTTGGGAAAAAAAAAAAAAAGCAAGCTCGTTCTGAAATGAGTCAGTACAAATTTAATTCTGAATGTCTTTTTCTCGCTGACTTCATTGGCTTCCAAGTCACAAGGTGTGCTTTGTCTTTTTATTTTTATTCCTATCTCCACCGTTTTCTTGCCCTTTGAGTTTAAATCTATAGTACTCAAGTCTGAGCTCACCTCATTCCATTTCCATAAGTTCCTGCAACTGGAATTAAACTGACAAGCCCATGCAGGTGTTGGAAGCAGCAGAGGACTCCTTGTGGAGTTCTTGGGGTATTTTGAGAGCCAATACATTTTGTACCTGCTTTCCTAACCCTAATTATACCAAAAGATACTCAAGTAAATTGAAGAAATAGAATGAATTTAACTACTTCTGTAGTAGAGTTATGAAATAAACACTTCTCAAAGTAAACACTTTTCAAGATGGGATGCTCTAAAGAGCTGCATTTCAGCTGTGCTGCTTTGATGATCCATTTGCTTTCCTTCCTTCAAAGTTGGAAAGTGAAATGCTTTCTGACCATCAGCTTCAGTAAGTATTATGGAAAAACAGACTGAATGTAGCACTTGTAATAGCTGTTTTCATACTTCTTTTTTTAAAATTTATTTGTTTTATTTTCCTAAAGGTCCAGAAGGGGCAAACCTCTTTATTTACCACCTCCCCCAGGAGTTTGGAGACCAGGACATTCTGCAGATGTTCATGCCTTTTGGAAATGTTATCTCTGCTAAAGTCTTCATTGACAAACAGACCAATTTGAGCAAGTGCTTTGGTATGTCAAATTGAATAAATCAAATAGTAAAAACCACATGCACTGTACTGAAAAGGGGCCAGGAAGGAAAATTAACAGTGAGAAATGTCATACTGGAAACTCATTCGAAAAATAATGGACTGTTAATCCTCAAATGAGCAGGGAGATGCACAGACAAACTACTTCTAACTAAAAATTTGACATGAAAAAAACCAATAATAATCTTCCAGTCTGACATCTTGCATGAATTTGTCAAGTACATGAAACTAATAACATCCTATGTGGGGGAATGTCATTTACTATACTATTAAATTGCCTTATTATGGATACCTAATTATTCTCTATTGTATAGCTGAGCCACTTAAAAAAGCTCTATGTTTAACCCATTACTTCTGCATTACAGGAATTTCTTTCTTCTAAATTAAGTACAAGAGTTTGCAATTAGTGACTGAATGGTGTGTACATGTAGTTCAGAATATTTTGCAGACAGTTGATGTCTAGATATGCAGCTCCTGCTGGTGTGGGTGGGTTCCAGTGTGTTATGGAAGGTGGCATCTCCCTTACCACAGGGCAGAGATGAAGAGAGCCTCACCAGATCGGTGTCAAGTTTCCCAGAGAATACTTTGAGCTGTCAGAAAATTAGATCACAGCTGAGGAGGAGATGATATGTTGGTATAAAAATAGTTTTAGGGTTGATTAAGAAAGCTGATGTCTTTGGAACAGCAGAGATGCACCAGTTCAGTGTTTTGATGAAATGGAGCAGAGAATGTAAGCGAGTGGCAAACTTTTAAAATGTTGGTCTAAAAATTATGGTCTTATACAAGACACAGGGAGGTTCTAGGAGGAGGAAAGAATCTCCTAAACATGAGTTTTATAAGGGTTGACATAAAACATTGGAGTTTCCTTAAAAGTGGCAGTTCTTTCCCAGAGTAAAGGAATGCAACTGTATATATGACAAAAGAGGATTGCATAGTACACTTAGAAACTTGATTCAGTTCATAGGAAGAATGTGACATTCTTTCTCTATTTTTCCCACAGTCTTTCAGTTCATTTTTGAAGCAGTCACCTCTTTGGGCTTTACAAAAAATTATTCATATCTAGACCTGTATAGTCCAGCCTGTGTCTGCAATGGGTTTAAAGCAAACCCTGAGGCTCCTGCAAATTTGAAAAGTGGAGTTGAAATGGACTCCTCATTGATCTGGAACCATTCTGTTAGTATGCTGGGGTTACAAAATCATTGTTGAGGTCTCCAGGAATCTTGATGAAATGTCAAATCAAGCTACATTAATTGAAATGCGGCAATTGTGGTGACTGCTGAAAGAATGTAAATTAGTTTGGGCAGGTGGCTCAATTCAAATCAGCTCATTTCCCACACTTGTATTTTGTGTGTTTTCTTTTGCTCTTTGATTCTGTTCTTACACATTTGCCTGGGTTTGTGGGACACAAACAATTGCCTAACTTAGAGTGGTGCACCAAGGTTATCTTCTTTGAGGGAAAATGGATGTGTCAACACCCAATGGATGGAGGAATCCTCTGCATTTTTGGTTTTAGGCAGCTATTTCCATTTCTCATTTTTCCTTCCCAGATACACTGCCACCAGGGAGGGAGCTCTGCTTTAAAAACAAAAAGTAGAAGTGGCAGATGAAGCTGAGTTTTCTGATTCAGTGGATGACTACTTGGTGATGCTGTAAATCACAGGCAAAGCCAGAATTAGTACTGCTAGCCTTATGTACTGGCATAGTCTGTATGCACCTCCTCAGCTTTATCAGCAAGAACCATCTATTTGTTGTTTTGGTCCCAGATTTGTGGGTTTTTTTCTCTCTGTGCTCCCACCCAAAACCTAGGATAATAGTGCTGCTGAAGAACCCATTTCTCTGCTGAATCATTAATGGTCATTGCTATGGTCATTGGTACAGTTTGGGTTTGGGTTTTTTAGTTGTTTGTTTGGTTTGGTCTTTTAGCCAGTAGTAATAGTAGTATAGTAAGTAATAGTAATAGTAATAGTAATAGTAATAGTAATAGTAATAGTAATAGTAATAGTAATAGTAATAGTAATAGTAATAGTAATAGTTTGCACATGCTTAGGGCTTCCTACTCTGGACTTTCCAATCTCCTGCCCAAAGGAGGAGGAAAAGGGGAACAGGTTGACCATCCAAAAAGTGTAAAAATTGTCCAAGTCTCTCCACTGGCAGATAGGAAGGGAAGGTTCATTCTGAGTGAGTCCCAAGGCAGTGATATACAGTGATGAATCTTTATGTAAAACTGCTTCTCAAATTTAAAAATTCCTTTTCTTTGCAGAAAAAGGACTTTGGCATATTTTCTTTTTTTTCCAACCCAAAATGAATGCTTGAAGGATTTAATGGTGGTGAGGATGACAGTACAGTCTGTTTGCATCTGGAAGTGCTCTTCCATGAGTTCTCATGGGCTCCACGAGCTTTAGTTGATTCAGCAGACAAAGGGTTTCACTCTTCAAGCTTATCTCTTGCCTTTCATAAGCCTTAGAATAAGAAAAATGAGATATGTAAAAGTAAGGCAGAGGAGGGGGGACCCACTTACATCAGTGCTGCATAGCTGGCCTTATAGCAAAATTGCTACTCAAATGATTAAAAATATTTATCCTGATAATAGATGCCGCGTCCCCTAGCCAAGCACAGTTTATAATCCAAGAGGTGGAAAGCCTCCGAGCAGAGGGAGGGACGCCGCTTCCAGGGATCGGACCCTGTGACCGCTGGCAAGGGCGAACAGGCTCCGCGTCTGAAGGACGGATCCTAGTAGGGGACCTCGCGCCTCGAGTCCGCTGGGTCCCAAAGGAAGCACCCTTCCGCTGGGTGTCGACACCTCCAATGATACCGAACACAGGCAGGCGGCTTGTGGCTTTCGAGGGAGAGAGGAGTGGCGAGAGAGAGAGGGAGACCAAGAAGGGTAGGCAAACAGGTTTATTCCAGGTGAGGGTGAGGGAAGATCTCCGGCGATTTCTAAGCAGACAGGATCTTTTATACACAGATAGAACCAGGGAGGGGTCAACCAAGGGAACCAATGAAATTAAGCATTACAACATCATTAACCAACCACGTCACACTTGCGGGGGGGGGAAAACACATCATAAAAATAAGAACCATTTATTCGACGCCAACGGGGGAACCTTCTAGAAACTTGGCCTGACTGGCAGCCTTGGCCCTCCCCCAGGGGCGTAGAACCAGCCTAAAGACCCTCCCGAGAACAAACCATTATCCCGAGAGGAGAACAAGGATTATACCAACAGGTCCAACATCAAGTCCTTCTTTATAATTCAGCCTCTGCACTGTCCTCCGTCTTAATCTCCTCCAGCCATCTCATGGCAAGGGCTGGAGCAGCTACTGGAGCTGTTTGGGCCCCTTCAAATAGAGATACCCAAAGATCTAAAACAAAAATCAGAATTGTCATGACAGGGTCTTTGAGAATTGATAAGAAACACCATCCCAACCTCATGTAACTTGTGGTTTAAAATTCAGACAAAAAATGATGAATGGGTGCAATCAGAAAAATACAAATAAAGGGAAGGAATTCCAGGTTCCTCAACAAGCTTTATAAATGAAGGTTCTCAATAAGGAAGAAGATGAGAGTGTAATAAGCTAATGTAGGTACTGCATTCTGTGTAAAGAGACAAATTGTGAATCAGAATAACAATTGAACGATAGGGGCTGATGCCAGCAATGCAGCACAGAGGTTTTATCTTTGAATTGCTGTCTGAGGCAAGGAGGCTGTTAAAGAGACACAGAGTGAGGAAACTGGTCTCACCTCCCTGGAAGGTAAGGTAAGCATAGCCTGAGCTAATTGTTCTTCTACCATCATTGGAGGTCTAATTTGGTGACATGGATAATGGGTGGAAAAGCCACCTCTGGGTGTGCTTCCTTCTCTTCATTCACCATCCACAGATGCCATCCATCGAAGTGACCAGTTTAGATAACTTGCTTAACTTCCAGGTGGGTAAAATGAGATAAGAAGGAAAGGAACTACAGGGATGAGCAATTCATAGCAGTAGACTGTTCTGAATGCACTTAAGAGGATAAAGTGAAGCTCAGGGAAGCTGTAGAGGGAAATGCTGAATTGTCAAGGTAGGTAGGAGTAACTACATCTCAGCTGTGGAGCATCTGCCAGGACAGTGCTACAGCTGCCTCCCAAGTCGTGGTAGTTCCCTTTTCTATTCCTGAGTTCCTAGAGCTGGTGGAAGGAGACACAGGACGTAGACCTAAGGTAATGATTGGAGTCTTGTGAACAGACAGGATCTCCTAGAACAAAATGGGAGGGAGGGAGGCAGGAAGACAGGAAGGAAGGAAGGAAGACAGGAAGGAAGGAAAGAAGGAAAGAAGGAAAGAAGGAAGGAATGGATTTGGCAATAAATCTAAGAGGGAGTGGTCTAGGGGAGAAAGTGAGGAAGTGACAAGAGTCACTAAAACCAAGGAAGGTATGGAGGAACATTTATTATCCCTTAAGGAGGCAACAAATAACCAACCCCAAAACAAAATGGAAAGAGCATATTGGCTTTGGCCAGGAGAAGGTCTGCAGAGATTTGAATGAGAGGTGGTTTTGAGTAGAAGGAACAGAAGCTTGAGTTATCAAAGAAGAGTCTTAACTTACGTAGTTTGGTGAAGTTGATTTAAGGTGAAGCCACAGGGATGTCTATGAAGGAGAGCAGCTGGACAAGGATACCTTGACAAGGGGAGAGAATTTTTTTCAATGGAGAAAGGGGAAAGTGTAATAACACTCTGACACTGCAATTGGAAGGGGGCAGCAGTGCAAGAGCCATAAAAGGATAGGTTAAAATAATGGTAAAAAGAGGTTATGAATCCAAAAAGTATACAGACACTAAGCACAAATGAATAAAGCTGTTTGGTGAAAGAGAGGCACTAAGAAGCCTGTGTGCTAGGGCTGAAGACAAAGTGTGTGGCATCCATGCTTTAGGAGAGTGAAGGGATATGTGTTAAGGCAAATTCAAGTGGAAAGAAGAGGGAGCATTTCAAAGCAGATGCATAACAGCAGGCTGAGTACAGTAATAATTAGCCCGAGCTGAGGCAGAGCAGCAGTTAGGCAAGCTTTGCAATTACAAATGGGAGGCCCAGATATGAAAATGAACTTTGAGCTTCCAGAATCAGGGAGATTTGAGTATGTTATGAACAGAACATTTTCAGTCTCCCAGGCAAAAGAAATCTGAGCCAGGCCAGCCATTCTGAATTACCCGAGCAAGCATTATCTCCTAGTTAGTGCTCACAACCAAGGAGCAGAAGATCTGGAGTTCTCATCAAGCCCTGCCATTGTCTTTATGATGCTGCTTAATTTTGATGTTTGCATACCCCTTTGGGACCAAGAGACTGCATTAACTAACATTAAGGTACCCTGAGATCTTGAACTGGAAGGAGCTGTAAAATTACAAAATATTAATATTGCAACTATCCTAGGCTGAGCCCGAGGAGATGAGTGTTCCATAGCACACATGAACTCACACCCAGGTCTGCCAGGGGGTTTAGGGAGTTTGGGGGCTGATTCTGTAACCAGGCTTGCTGTTTCAGCTTCCCTTTTGCAGACTGGCCTAAATAGCACTTCCTAATAGACTGGGAGGTATGTAGATACTGCGCTGAAAAGTGTCACAGTAATAAATATCTTCAGTCTCTAAGGTAGGTAGATAAATAACAGAATGGAAACTGCATTGCACCAAAATTGGCCAACTGCATCCCAGCTAGTAAAGAAATGTTATGAAGGTAAAGAGGAAGGCAAAAGGAAACGGGAGAGGAAATGGATATGAAATGTGATCAAAGAACTAATTGAAAGTGAGGTAAATGTGCCAAATAGATAGCAATCATAAAATTCTAACAAAATGCCTTCTGACATTTGTTCTAACCTAGAGTTGACTTTCTCTCCCGCCTCTGTTCTGTGTCTCACAGGTTTTGTTAGCTATGACAATCCAGTCTCTGCACAAGCTGCTATCCAGGCTATGAACGGCTTTCAGATTGGCATGAAACGCTTGAAGGTTCAGCTGAAACGCTCCAAAAATGACAGCAAACCTTACTGATCTTAACCCCAGATGCTTACTGCTCTTATTTTAGCTTTCCTAGGGTAAGTCCCATGAGCAAACCTGTCCTCTGCAGGGGGGTTAAGAAAGAACATAGAGCCAACCTTCACCAAGAGACAGTTATTTTTACAGTTATCACTTCCATCTCCCCACTTGTCCTTATTACACTTGGCTCCCATTTCCTTGCCAAGTAATTACTGAGTTGTGTTACTGTATTTTGTTTTGCAGCATAATTTATCTCCTTTTTGAAACAAAAATAAAAGTCTTGAAATTCCAAACAGCACACACACACACACACACACCAAAAAAAAAAAAAAAATGTGCAATTTAACTCTGTGAACCCTGGTGCCATTAGCACACAATAAAAGTTGTTTTCTATGGATGGATCGTATTTTACCAGGGTGGCACCAGCAGTTTATAGGTTAAACAAAATGGCCTCATGCCAGTTGAAGCACTTATTTTGCAACAAAAATTGAAACAAGTCTTTCCACTACATCAACTTGTTTTTTGAGAAGATCTGATTTTTTTCGGTTCAAATCAACATATTGTTATATATTAGTCTGATTTTACACTGGTCGTCTTTATATTTCATTTTTTTTAAGTTCTTGTTTTTTTGGAAAGGATTAATGTAAAAAAGATTTAGAGATCTGTTTCTAAAGCTACAGGGTTTAAAATAAAAAAAATAAAATAAAATGAGTGACAATACTTGATGTTTCTTGAGAGATAAATTTAATAATAATAAAAAAAAGAAAGCCACAGGCCTGTAAATTTTATTTGTAAAAAGCATTTCTATTTTTATACAAAATTTTTACTGCCTCAGAAATAATGGAATTTATTTATTGCCTATTGTTAACTTATTGGATACCTAAAGAGCAGCTCTCTATGCTAGCTAGATCCTTTGAAGTAGTCTCTAGAGTAATTGTGCCAAGAATGGGCGCTTTTTCACCGTTGAACCCTCCACCCTTTACAGTTCATGCTTTTATCCTCTTGTTTGTATTTGTCTGGTTATTTTGTTCGTAGTTTCCATTATCTAGTTTAAAGTTCAGTTGTCTGACCCTTTCCCCCCCCCTTTCCCTGTACCTTTCTGTTACATTTGTAGAAACTGGTTCTTTCCTCTCTTTTCTCCCCAAAGAGGAATCCATTCTCTCTGACTCCTTTCAGATGGATTCTTTTGGGTTTCCATTGTGTTCTTGTTGACAAGTATTGTAAGTTAATGCAAATTATGTGAATGGCTCATAGGCTCTACTGATAAAAGATTTGCATTAGTTTTCTCCTGCACCCATAGAAGTGATTTTGTTTGTGCTGCATAGATTCTGTGTAACTTTTTTTCCTCTTCCTTGTTTTTTCCCTAGACATCTCCATGCCCGTTAGCCCATCGTTTGCCTAGCATGTCCCTGTGGCGTCTCAAAAAAAAAAAAGTTTCATCGTCCCGTCATTGTTTCTGATGTCTTTCTGACCTCACATCATATTTGGTTCTCCTACTGACCTAGTTTGACCTTTGAAATTTGCATGTGACCTCATCTAGCTATGAATTCTGGGAAGTCAATGTGAAAAAACATTGCTGCATTCATGCAAGACTGAAATTTATTATTAGATAAATTAATGATAGGATTTAAAAACAACCTGTGGCAAAATGTTTTTTCTTTCTTTCCTTTTTTTTTTTTTTTTTTGTTTTGGTTTTTGGTTTTCTTCTTTCCTTGGAGTTTTTGCTTTGTTTGGGTTTTTTGTTTTGGGTTTTTTTTCTTGGTTGGTTTTTGGTTTTTTTTTCATTTCGTAAAAAAAAAAATAAAAAAAAAAACAGACTTGAAAGTATTATACAGGGATTGGCATTCTGCCTGGTCACTGGTGACAATAGCAATATGTGTCCAGAGGCACAGAATGTTGGTTTCTAACAGACTACTTCCAAAACAGTTTGAGAAATAAAACTGTCTGATTTTAAGTCTCTAGAGGTCTGTAATAGTTTTTACATTTTTCAGGCAGTGTAAAGTTTTTTGATAAGGCCATTTTAGGTGGCTCACTTTCTCATTAAAGTATATATATAGAACCACTTTTTGTAGATTAGTATAAGAAAATATTTACCCTGTTTTAGGGCAAATGCTACCTACTTGTGTCACCTTTTGCTGAACTGACTCACAGTTAGACAATCCATGGTTTAATGCACATGAAATTACCTATATTTTATACTGTTTCAATGTACAGAAGAAAGGTTACTGTAAAATGTGTTACGTTGGTGCTTCTGTGAATTAAGTTGTGGTTTCATCATGAGTCTTATGGTCTTAAGTGTTCTATGTTTATAAAAAGACAAGTTTAAAATTGGTTTACTTGAACAACAAGAACAAAAAGAAGATTCAAAAAAAAAACACAAAAAAAAATTGTTTGCTTAAAAAAAATAATTTCATGTGAAAATGAAAAAATATTCCAGAATAAGTTTGTGTTGGCTTGTGACGCATTGATGTCATTTTTTTATTGTGAACAATTTAGGTGTGTTTGTGTTCAGCAAAATGTGATCGGTTTTTCTTTTAAAGAAAAAAAAATCAGTGAAACTATAGTGCCAAATTCCAAAGGTACTTTCTTCCTAGAGCTTCAGTGTGTTTCTTGTGTGAAGTAATTTGATAACATGGGTATTTTATTATGTGTTTTGTATAAATCCCTAATATTTAAAGAAAAAAAGAGGTTAAAAAGTTTGTTAACTTGCTATCCTGTGGTCTTGTTGCCTGAAATTGTTATTGTTTGTTATTTCTCTTTGATGTTTTTTGTAAAACATTGTATAAGTGCCCATGTTTCACTTTTTTAACCACTCTGCACACATCAATGCTGTGAAAGCAAACCTCACTATGTATTTTCTTCATATTGTATGGAAACCTCTAAGGTGAGAAAGTTTTGAACTTTTAACCCTTTCCACCCAGAGCTGTCTTGAGTGTTAATACCTTTTATACATTCACCATTTTGCTGTTTATTTTTATATATATATCTATATCTATAAATATATATATACTTAGTTTTTTGTGGTTTATTTAATACATGGTTGAAATCAGAACAATGCACAGGGCAGATCTGAAGGACAAAAATATTTTACTGCTGTCTAAATTTCTTCTGTATCTATAACTAAAATTATTTAAAACCGTAATTAACTTGTGGTTTTCCTTTTTAGATTTTGGGGATTTTGTCTTTTCTTAAAGAGCTTTTAATATGCTGCTGGAATATGCTATTCAGTATTAATAAAATAAAAGAAAAAGAAAACAATTCTTTAATTATCTATTGTGTGAGCCACTCCTAGCCAGGAGCGGTCAATCCACCATTTGAAAACCTTGAGGAGAAAAAAATAAAAAAAGATTAATAATATTTTTGTAATTTAAATAAATGAACTTTTGCTTAAATCAGATGCACTAGATCTTCCTGGGTGAAAATTCAGTGTGCACTGCAGTTAAACTACTTTTTATGGATAAAGTTTACATACACTGTAATGTTTGGTGTTATTTGCCATTATTTGTCACGGCAATATATTGGCTTACTCCTGCAGACACTCGTACAGAGAGGAGTAACTTTACTCGTACCAGTGGTCCATGGGAATATCTGTGTGACTGATGTGGGTGTTTGCTGGAGGAAGCTCTTTGTAAGGAACCAGAAAAGAGATGCTGGTAGCCCTTTTCACTGCCTTGTAAGTCTGATTAGGTTGCGTTTCTACCGCACAAACAGTGACCAACAACCAAATTCGGTTCTTTGCCACCAGTTTATAGAATTCATTGCCAATCCAATGTGTGTGAGCAGCAGTAACTGCTACAGGTCATAAAGTGCCATACCTTCTTCCACCTCCTAGTTCTATCTGGTTATATCTGAAGCCACCTAAAATTAAAAATGAAGCCCTATATAAGCAACATCAGCTGGTGCACTCTTGTCTCTCATCCCCAACTTAAATGCTTCTTTATGTAGAGCCCTGGGATGGAAAGGACTAGCCTCTAGTGATGCAAAAAAAGTTTCCTTCTTATAGCACATGCACTTATAAATAAATGATCTATACTTTTCTCACGTTTTTACTACTGCTGGGGCCTTCCTACACCCTTTGAGGGCTATTTTGTACTACTTGCAGCAATTGTGCGTATTCAAAGTATCATCTCACGTATGTTATATTATATATATGTACATATATATATATATATAATATGAGATCATCATTTGGATTGTTTAGAGACTGTTTCACTAATTTTTCTCATTGTACCCACCGTCTAAATTTCCAAAGTTTTTGTAGATGCCCTGGTGTGTCCTGTGGGTTTTCCAGTCCAGTTAGAGCGGTGATGCCTCTGGTCCTTGGGCAGTGTAAATCGGCACCAGGCTCCCCTGAATTACTCCACGGGACATTGGCTTAGCAGTGGGAGAGGAGCAATGTTTCTGTACTTCCAGTCAACTGAGATGAGTCATTGCTTAGAAAAAGTGTCCATCTCTGGGAAAAAAAAAAAAAATTCAAATACAAAACCAAAAACCCAAACATATGCCTCCTGGGAGGCAAATTATCTACCAGTTCTCTTTCAAAATAATGAAAGGAAAAAGCTGCAAGGGTGCAAGGGCCTAATAAGAGAGGAAGTAAAACAAGGGAAATTGCTTTACAAAATTCTAATCAAAAGACTAGACTAGTTGTTTTTTCAAACAAATTAGCTAATTGCAATGAAATGGCAGTCCTCAAAGGAGTAACAAGTTCATCTTTCTTTCACCATAGGGGTTACAGTTCCTTGGCTTGTGCTACTCTGGAATCATTTTACTGTTTCTGTTTTTATTATCTTAAGTGCTAATTAACAAAAGGAAAAAAAATATCCTGTAGTTTCATTACCTTTTTGGATAATGTCATACAAAAAGAAAAAAAAAAAACAAACCTATGTATTTGTGTTTTTTTCGTGCTGTGGGAATTGTTGTTTGTAGATTAATAATACTATCATTTTGTTTAGAATTACAAACTAGTTTTTAAGTATTGTCTGAGAAAAGCCAAAGTTAATGCAATCTAGTGGAAACTGTAAGACCATTTGAGTATTGTTTCTGTTTTATTGATGCATTTGGATTTTGTTGTTTGATGGAATTTGAGCCAAAAAAAAAAAGAACAAAAAAAGCAAAAAAAAAAGCAGGCTTTCCTATTTCTACAACTTGATTGTACTTATGCATTTTGTACCAGTGGAACTTTTTATACTGGAGATTAAAAAACAAATGGAAATTTTTGTGGCTTACTCTTGTGGGCCCCCTCGATCATGACTGATTTTCAAGTTTGATTTCCAGACGGTAGAAAGAGAGTTGGTTTTGTTTTGAGAATTCAAAACTTTGGCTTGATTTCTTTTTTTCCCTTTGCTTATATCTAGTGTTTAGAATTTTGTCTTAACAAAAGCGGTAAGTTTCACTTTTTATTCTGTATCGTGCAGTTACACAATAAGGTAATTAGAATTAGGAGTACTCGGTCACTTTGCGTGGATAAATGTATTAGTTAAAACGTTAGGGGTTTGCTTTTTCGCTGTTTAGATCAGAGTTTTTTCTGATTCTTCTGTCCTCATTGTGAACATAACCGTGTAGTTGAAACAGTCAGACTTATTTTTGTAACGTATGTTATTGTGTGATGCAGTTTTTTGCTTCTGTCTCCAATATTAAACCATTTTCCTAATACTTGTCTCTCTACTTTGTGTGTTGTATTGTTGGTGGTCATTCTGTGTTGGTAATACATCTGCACACCTCACTGTTTCACGTGCCTGTTTTTTTTTTTCTCTATTTGTTGGTTGTGTACAAAAGATACAGTCGATTCCACCTAAGTGAATAGCTGATTGGGGGGCAAAAGAGGATTTGTACATTTTAGACATGTTCTGGTTTCTTTGATTTTTTTTTTTTTCCTCTCTTCCTCCCCCTAGTCATGCCTTATCACTTGGATAATCTCTTGGAGCAGGAAGCATTTTAAATGAGTTTCCTGCAAAGTCCTATTGAAGGTAGTTTTTGTTAGCCGTCGAACTGCAAAACCTTCTGCACACAAACACACAGAAGCCACTGGAAAAGATTTTTTTTTTGCTGTGACATTTCAGTCAGTCTAGAAAGTGTGGATTATGGAGATCATTTCTTCCTAGCTGTTAAAAAAAAATAATAATAATACTCTGCCACTACTTCACAGAAGCATATGAAACATTCAAGAAGAGGAGGATATAGCCTTGGGATTTCTTCCAAACTGCACAGTAATCTGATGGCATATGGCGTTACTCAAACTCTCCCTAGAAACTAATCACGTCTTAACTAGGGCTGGGAGAGCCTGCAAAATCCTACCAGGTGATCAAGCTGGTTATGTGCAGTTATACATATAATTCTTTTAAAAATATAATGAAATCCAAGTGAGCACAGGAAAACCTACTAAAGCCAGTGGAAGTTTAAAAAAAAAAAAANCAGAGGAAGTTTAAAAAAAAAAAAAAAAAAAAAAAAAGGAGAAATAAATGATGGACAAAGATCCCCCGTTGTTCCAATGGGTGATATTTTTGCTGTGGGCTTACAAAGCAGATCATTCTCAGCATTGGCTGATAGTATTACACAAATCTCCAAAGGGACTAAAGAAATACCATGGCACCTTTTTTCTCATTATTTTTTACAGTTGGCTCTTAGCTTTTTTATTCTTTCATTTCCCATAATTTTTTCCTCCTCACAAGAATCTCTCTGCTCTCCCAACCGGTGTCTACCACGATGAAATAAAAGCTGCAAAAGAAAAATCCATGTTGTTTTGGTTTACAGAAAGTCTCTTCTCTCTTCTGACCACAGATACAAACCTTAAAATTTGGAGAGGGGGGAAAAAAAAAAACAAAACAAAACCAACCAAACCTAAGGAGGAGAGAGAAGCACTGGTGAGTGCTCTCTGGAATTCAAGCCATATGCCCCCATCCCTTTCCTTTGTCCCACTTTCTGTAATGCTCAGGAATCGAAGACCACTTAAAAGTGCTCTTATGAGACCCAAATGACACTCCTCCCTCTTGTCTCCTCTCCCCTGGTCTTTCTGGCGCTCTGGCTTTGGCTCACACACACACACACAGCCCCATCAATACCGTCCGACAAGGTCCTGGCGCACTGGGTGTATCCGTGTGGTGTCAGCAGCAACGTTGGTTCCTGCATTTGGAAGACTTTTGAAATTTTCTGGTGGCTTGTGAGTTGGCCTGGTTGTTAGTGCTCGATCTATTTTTCTAAATTTTTTTTTCCTTTTTTTCACTTTTCCGTTTCTATGAGAAGCAAACAAGTGATGAGTCTGGAGCCCCCAGCAAGCTCCAGTGCCATCCCACAGGGTCTGTTGTCAGGGGTCCAAACAGCTCTAGGTTTAATCCAAAACCACAGGAGCCTGTAGCAGACAGCCCAGGCAGGAAAGCAGAACCCGATGGTCGGACTATATATCCTGGGTCTTTGACACCTCTAGATTTTATGATCTCGATTTGGATAATTTTGACACCAGTGGATTCAGTTAAGTAAGTCTTGACTTGCATGATGGATGAATCAGAATTGCTCTCTGGGTTTTTTTAGCTTGCTGTGGATGTTTTCTTTTTTTCTTTTCTCTTTTTTTTTCCTCCAAACTTGGTCTTCGGAAAGAAACTAGAGCTTTGTGAAGGGTCTTTTCTTCCAAAAATACAGCTGAAAAAAAAAAGACTTATACTGCAGTTAGGTTTCTTTTAAATACTCAGGGCTGAAAGATACAGGGTTTTCTTTCTTTCTTTTCTTTTTTTTTTTTTTTTTTTTTTTTCAACAATGGGGGAAAAATGAGTTCCTTAAAGCAATGCAGCTGAACAGTTTGTCCTGCTTAAACACATGCTTTTAATTTCAATTATGTAAGGCACCTTGCAGTGTTAGCAAAATGTCTCTTTGTTAGCTATATGTGTATCGCCATGGGAAATTACCAAACTGTCACAAGACTCGCTGATTAAAGAATAGCCTGCCAGAGTGTGTGTGCCTTTGCCCAGTGTGACTCTTAGGTATTAGGCTAAGGAAAACAGTTTAACAAAATGTAGTGTGAATCATTCCTGATAAGTGAATAAAGCATTGTGACCAAGCAATCAGATTATTCACTTATCAGGAATCGACTGTACTGATAGTTTGCCTGATCGTTTTTGTTCCTCATCTCTGTTGTAGTTTCACTACTTTGCTGTGTTCTGTTTTTTCTCTCATGCTCTTAGCAAAATCACTGGGAATATCCCTTCGTGTGATCATGAAACGTGCTACTGAGTAACAAATAAAAAAAAAAATTAAATATAAAAATGATATCTTAACAAAATCTATGCACTTGCTATCAGGAACACAATACTGGATGTGTCTTATATATATTGAACTATAATAGTATTCGATTTCTTAAATAAAGCTTAAGAAAGGATTCTGTTGTCTGTAAAATTTTATGAGCATTAAATGGAAAAGAAAAATGTTTCTAGGGTTGGGCGCTTTTTGTTATATGAAATCTTCCTGGGTGCATGGTCATTAACCATGCCCAGGCAAATGTTAACTAATTCGCTTGATATTTCATTAATAATGGAGACTTTGAAAATTAGGCTTTCTGAAATCTGTGGGGAGAAAAAGTCTTGCCATTCAGTGACTTGCAACAAAAGATTCTAAAATGCAGAAATTTTTATCTCTTTCTGTATTTGCAGAAGCAAATGGGCTTGGTTTTGCACTAAAATCAAAAAATAGCTAAAATATGTGAATCAGAAAATGCCATAAAACAATACAATACTGTACTTCTTGGTATATGACTTTTTTTCCTCCTGATTCTAAATAGGTTTAGAGATAAAAAATGAAAACCCATATGCTCAAAATGCCACAGATTCCACACTGGAGGTCAAAGCATCTTTTTGGGGAAGATGTGTGGCTTACTGTATATTTCCTGTATCTGAGCCTTTTCTTAAAAAAAATTTTTCACATCAAAACCCATGAACTAAATGGGAATGGAATAGGTAAAACTGTTGCATATGCTGAAAAAAGTTATTCCTTCAATGGCTGTACATTTGCCACAAAATTGTAGATTTTAAACAATCTGATTTTTATGGAAATGCCCATAATTCTTGTATTTATTAAACTTTCAATAATGTCAGCCTTTGGCAGAAAGATCCAGGAGAATGAGGGGAGGGGAGGGAGAGGGGTTGCTTTCTTTTTTTCTTTTGAACTGCATTACTGCCTCACTTTTCATATGCCATTATATTATCTGAAAAAAAAAAAAAATTAAATTGTGGAAATCTATCTGCTGCTTGTATCATTCTATTCATGCAATATTTAGTAAACATTACTGAGCTCAACATCCAGTGGCCAGGTGTGTCAGCCTTGTAAGCCAAAAATACTGCTCCACCAGAGAGGTCACAGGGAAGATTGGCCTTGGTGGGCAGCAGGATGGTCCTGTCCATCCCACATCAGCACAGAGCTCAGGTGAGAATCCTGGCCTGGCTTTTGAGGGCTGCTGATGTAACACAAATACTAAGTAACTGCAATGATTAGCTCATATTTGTATTCCCTCTGATTTTCCTCATTAGCAGACTTACTTTTTTTTTTTCCCCATTAAAGGGAACTGGAAAGTTGCAGTCATTTTCTGAATCATTTGCCCCTGTTGATAACCTAATTGTTTTACATGAATGCTAATATTTCCCTCTCACACATTTATATCTATCAGCTAAATCAGCAGTAAAGTAAACTCTTCTGGGATACATTCCTATATCAATTAGCAAGGATTTATGCTCCAAAGCACCATTAGCATTAATGGGAGTGTGCTCTTTAGCATAAACAATTGGCAATAGGTCTGGTGGACTTTATGTCATAAACAAAGGAGCATTTGAATCTTAGAGATTTGTTTCCTCAAGACGGCACTTCAGGGAGTGATGTCCCAGCCTCCCCGGCTGCTCTGGGGACATCTCACACACAGGACATTCATAAATTCCTGAGTTGCCAGCAAAAGGAGACAGTGTCAGTTTGAAAAGTGGGCTGACTTCTGGCACAAAGTTTTTTTGGCGTTTTCCCTCCTGAAAACCTGCCTGAGAACACACCAGGCAAAATTTTCAGCATTATCTCCTGTCCCTCCGACCAACAGCTTGAGAAATTTCAATCTTAGTGTTCTGTGGTGCCTCAGGATGGAGACCACAGAGGGGAAGGAGGCAGGGAATTTGGAAAGAGGCAGAAGGAAGAGCAGAGAAAGCCCTGTAGGAAAGAACCCTGTAGGAAGATAGGTGGGTCTATCAGCTCCTTCAGCTGTTGGCCTCACTGCCCCATGGCTTTCAGCAGAGAACTAAAGGGGACCAGTAAATCACCAAACCTCACCTTTCACATACAGATCAACAGTATCTCCCTCACCCCATGTTTGATCAACAAATACACAACCAAAATATTTCAATTCTAATCTGAAGGCACTGGGACCTGGGGCAAAAGTCCACCACTTCCCAGAGGTGCACGATCTGCTGAATCCCTGCACGTGCTTCTGCAGATGTTTTCTCTGTAGGCTTTGGCTCTGCTCAGTTCTGCTGCATTAAAGAGCCCCTCTGCATCTGCCATTTCCCCCCAAAGGCACTGATAAGCAGGTCTCAGGTTGCTTTTCATCCCTCATTCATAAAATAAATATATCATGCTCTGGAAGCATCTACACACAATAGTGGTTTTTCAGTCCCTGAATAATTTGTGTGCTTTATTTCTGCAACTTTTTCTTTTTTTCCCCAACATTTTTTCTAAATTTGGGTTGGTTACCAGAGCCAGATATGTTATTTCAAAGTCAACAGGTGCAACATGCAGAAATTAAAAATTTCATCCCTACTCCCCTCCTCTGAATGACCCAATCAGGGACTGCATCAGTCCCTACAAAAATAACACCCAAAAGCCACAAAACACCATTTTGGCAGAATTATTTGTGGCTGCTCCTTTAGGATGCTGAAATCCCTCTGGGATGCACTGTGCTCCAGGTTCCTGTGTGTGTGGTCTGCTTGCCTGTTCTCCCACTCAAAAGCTTCCTTACAACCACACTGAGAGCACTTCTGTGCAACTCCTAGTCCCCTCCAACATTTTCCAGTATTATCAGCAGTTTTGATATTTACTTCCAAGCCATTAGTGAAAATATTCAATAGCATTCAGACCCCCTCTAAAAGAAACACTCTCCTACATTGAGTCTCCTTTGACAACTGCTTTGTTGACATGTCAACCCATTCTTAATCCATTTTATGTGCCTTGTATTGATAGGGTAGAATGCTAATTTTTTAATCAGAATCTGTTGTGCTGTCAAACGTACAAAAGTCAGAATATATTCCATCTTTGCAATTACTTTTATCAGCCAAAACCTACAATCACATCAGAGAATGAAATCCAGTTTGACAACCCTTTTTCCCTTAAAAAACATTTTGATTGGCATTAATTGTTTACCTCATTTTTAATGTCTTTATACCCATATCAGTATGTCCATTATTTTGCCAAAGTAATGTCAAGCTAGCCAACCATGGGCTGGGCCATCCTTCTTGTTTTTTATCAGTGCATGAGAATGTCACATTTCCCAGCCCATCTGGGATTCTGCTGATGTGCTTAAATATTCCTGAGGGCCCCTGTCAACAGATCAGAGCTCTCTGCTCTGTTCTCAGCCCCAGCTACCTGGGGCCACCACATCTTTAATAAAATGGTAGCTAAGTCAACTATTACAGAGCTGGACCAGAAGCCCTTTTAACCTTCTCTTGGCGTGTAGGTATGTGAAAAAGGAGAATTTTAGACATTACCTCTCTTTCTGCAGCAGGACTAGAAGTTGTCCCATCTCCAAAATCCAAAGTTCAATGATAAAATAAACATACCTAAAGAACTTTTTGCTTTTGTCCTACACTTCTCACCCAGGCAGAGCTGCCTATTTAGCATGGAACCACAAGGCAATGCATGTTTGTTTATATGTGATATATTGTTTAAAGGTCACTAGGAAGCATGTGTGAAGGTAAAACACCCTTTCATTCACCATCCTCCTCTGAATAGGCACAGCTGCTTTCATTGGTGCACATGTGAGTTCAAGCCCTGTGGCTTTGGAGGAGGCAGCAGAGAAGAGTCAGTGACACCTGAGAAGAGGGGGATACCTGGGGCCTTTTAGGGAAGACAGGTCATTTGGAAATCAGAAGAAACCTCGATCACACAGACCTGATGCTGCTGCAGCAGTAACAGAGGAAGGTGCTGTGCTGCTCTGTGCCACAGCACAGGTGCTGTTCCAGCCCACAGTGATGCATGGTGGCCCACAGCCATGCAGGTGCCCTCAGCCTCCCACAGAGCTCTTGAGATGCCAAGGCATCTGCTCAGGAACCTCAGCCCAGCAGACAGGAGCTGCTGCTTTACCCTGTAGCCATCTCCACTACTCAGGGTAACAAAATTATTCCCACCTGAAGCAATGTGCCAAAGACCAGGCAGTGAGGGAGCTGTCTGGAGGTGTTGCTGACTTTCCAGTGGCTGTAAGAGGACAAGAGGAGTGAAATGGAGTTTTCCCAGCAGAGATTTCAAGTATTGGCCCCAGTGCCCAAGGATACCCTGCTGACTGCTTAGCTGCAGCCACTGCAAAGGGCAGTGGTGGGTTGATGGTTGGACTCGATGAAGTTAAAGGTCTTTTCCTTTACCCAAACAATTCTATGATTCCAAGGGCTTGCAGACATGATGCAGGATGAATAGGGCATTTGTGACCTCCAGCTCTCCTAGGCCATTTCAAGGGCTCTAAATAGTACAAGCATAGGAGTCTGGTGCATCCAGATACTCAGCTAAGGATCCCTAAGCTTAGAGAGATAAGTCTGTGAGCTGAATCCCACTTTAAGGCCTATATTCACTTTCCTAAACCTGGGCTCTGTTGGATACTCCAGAGCGACTCAAATGGCATTGATTCCTGCATTTATTAAAGAAAAATTGAGCTCTAGGGGTCTAATTTGTAGAAAGCTGAAGGTGAAATTCAGTGAATCCTATTGTTAACAAATGAGCCCCAGGTGATGTCCCATAGGCCCTAAGTGGGAACTGTACCATACCAATAAAAACACCAGCTGCACTGGAACTGCTTTTTAGGGGATAGATGTATGCAGAATATCCCTCTGACAGGAAAGCCAGACCCCTGAGGGCTTGTACTTACGTGATCTATGCACCTCTGGCATTGGTTTCATCCTATTCAGCTTTTGGCCTTGAGGATGCCTAGGAAATGATTGCTTACATTTCTTGTGAATGTGGCAAAAGTATCACATAATTAGTGTAACTTGGGTCTCTGATCCTGGTGTAACCCTGCCACACACTTTAGCATCCCATACCCCCAGACCATGGATCCTCCTGTTCAAAAGAATAACAAAATAAAAAGCAGAAAACTTCACAGACTCACTGGGCAATTTGTTGCACTACTTGACTGTCCTCACGGTGAACATCTTCCTGATATCCAGCCTGAACCCCTCTTGTTGCAACTCATGCCCCTTGCCTCTCACACCTGCCAGGTGCCACTGCAAAAAGCCCTGCTCAAACTTCTTGAGAAGTTCCCCAAAGATACCAGGGCAGTGTGCTGCTCCTGGATACCCCCAAGCTGTCCCTGCTCCAGGCTGAACAAGCCCAGCTCCCTCAGCCTCTGCTGGCAGCTGGAGCCTGCCCAGCCATGCTGGTGGCCCTGAACTCCCCTGAACTCCCTGCAGTTTGTCCATTACCTGTGTGTGCTGGAGGCACCAGAAAGTGGATGCAGAATCTAGATGTGGTGTAGCACATCACTTAGTAGGTAGGTTTATTATAGGGTGGGAGGGTGATCATCACTTCCCTCACTGTCCTGGCTCTGCTGCTCTCCATGCAGTGCAGGAGGTTTGCTGCCAGGGCTCACTGCTGGCTTGTGGCCTCCCCAGGACACACACCCACCCCTCGTCCCTTCCAGCAGAGCTCCTCCCCAGCCTGCCCTTTCACAGCTTTTGCCACTGCAAGCCCCTCTTCCCTCCTGGGTGCAGGTCTCTGCATTTGTCCTTGATTTTCACACATTTCCTGCTGGCCCTCTCCTCCAGAATGCTGAGCTTGCTCTGAATGACAGCCCCATCCTTGGTCATCCCTCATCAATTTTGGGTCCTCTGTAAAATTCATAGGATGGAGTGTTGTGAAATATGAATGGTGCACTCGCCCTTGGTTGCACTTCTACAAGTGGGTGAATCTAAGGCCAGTCGAGGCTGAGGAGAGCACATTATGGCAGCTCACCCACTCCCCTCTCCCTTTAATTTAAAATGAGAATAAAATTAAAAACAAACTCCAGAATGTGCTGATAAAGGAAACTGGTTGTTCTCTAGCAGGCACATGTAACTTGTCACACAGTCCATTCTGAGCACCCCCTGGGCATCAGAGCTGTGATATCTGCTCACCACCCTGCTGTGAAACCTTTTCAGGCAATGCTTCACTGGTCCAAACACCTACCAGTGCTTGTGTACATCCACAGAAGTGAGAAAGCTGTGGCTGCAGCACTGTCAGGATGGCCAAGATCCCCGTGCTTGCAAGTGACAGAAATCCACCCACCCATTTCCTTGTCAGCCAGTGTCAGTCTGCTGCAGGCAGAAAAAAATGTTCTTCCTTTCCACAGGCATGAGCAAAACTTGTGGCACAAGGTTTTGGGCCTCCTGCTCTCCTGTCCTGAACCCAGCTTTTTTTGCAGTTCACCTTTCTCCCACACACTCTCAGCACACCCTGGGTTTCCAGCAAACTTATGGGTGGGGAAAGGGGAAATAACAGCACCACTCAGTCAGGGACTGAGATCCTGCTGGCTAGAAAGGAGCAATGACCTTGACCAGTATATGTGCAGGAAGACAGACAGGTGTCTCCTCCCCTTCCCACATCCCAGGTTCCTGTCCCAAACAGTGGCCATACAAGCCTAGAAAATTTTGTGGCATAGGTAGATCTGCTGTCAGTAATTTTTTTTTGTTTGTTTGTTTGTTTTAATTGAAAACACCATCTTCCAAGCCAGTGGATCCCATGGTCATCCTCATGGACCTTACACAGTAAATACTATCACAAATTCCCATGTGAGACGTCCCACTTCTCTATCCCATTCCAAGCACCTTCTTCATGGCTGGGAATGCTTGCTTACTAGACAGCTTTCCTTTATGCCAAAATATACTTTCCAATAAAAAGAAAACCCTAGCACAGCCCCATCCCTTTTATTGTTCTTGCTTCCTTTAAAAGAGTTACAGCTGCAGCGAGGTTCTGCATGCCAGCAGCAGGGCTGGGGGTGGGCTGGGCAGTGTAAGTGCTGCCACAACTGCTGAAACTGCATCTGTGAGTGTGCCACAGCCTGACTGTTTACATCTGCAACATCTCAGCAGAATGGCTTGTCACTGGGTCAGAATGTAATTTCTTTGCCATAAATCACCTCCTGTGCCTCCTGCAGGAACAGATGCCAGCCATAAATTCGCTCTCGGTGGAGCAGAGCTCCTGGATGAGAGGTCATGTTCCCAGGGGTGAATAAATAAAAAGTTTGCAACTCACAGAAACCACACCAACCAGCTGGATGGTGGTTTTGCATGGATTAATAGGAGGGTTCAGAGTGCCCCCTTCTCCTCCAGACTCATTTTCTTCAGCTCCTTTAGCTTTTCTGTGTTCTGCTAACAGTTGCCCACCTCCCTGTTTGCTGACTGCTCCTCACCTCCTTGTCAAAGTACAGAAATGTTCCCACCTACAGTCCCAGGGCTGTGGAGTTCAGCCTGGGGTAATTGGTGCCAAAATGCCTACTGCAATGTAAGAGCTTTAGTGTGGCCAGCCCTCTGTCTCAGTTAACTGGAGTTCTTGGTTGTTTGAGCATCCCTGTACACTGGGAATGTTGGTGAGGTATCACCAGATGCAGGGCAGACCTCAGCCTGACTGATTCTGCACTGGAAGAAACTGCTCATTCTCTGCTGAAGGAGGGTGAGGAAAGGATCCTGGAGCAGAGACATGGCTTTAGCATCCTGATTGGGATGGACACAGTGCTCTGGGTCATGCCTTCTGCAGATAAGGAGCCCTTTTGCCCCAGGAAAGCACTCCAGTGCTTGCCTAGAAATTTGTGATCTTCAGCTTTCAAGGAGTAAGAAAATTTAAAAAAAAAATTATAAAAACACCAAAACACAACCCTTCAAACTGGTTTTTGGGCAGTAAATCCCAAAATTTGGGATTTGGGCAGTAAATCCCACTCATGGCCTTGGGAAAGCAAGTTTGTGAGGAGCATTACCCTCAGTGCTGGAAGTTCTCCTGAGTTCTGCTTCAGCATAAATGTGGGACTGTGATAACCTGGGCAGCTTTCACCTGCTGATGGCTTTTCAGGCACCCAGATGGCTGCAGGGTTTAAGATCATGGTGCACTCAGCACTGTTTCACGTGGCCCAGACGTGCCTGGGGAACTGCCTGTGCACTGCTGCTGTTTCAGACTGACAGGCATCAAAGGGTACCTTCTGAGCAGAGCACTTCAAGACCCCAGGAGGAGCTGTGTTATGCCTTTCCAAATTAATATGCAAAAGTAAGCAGCGTGAATCAGCCACGGGGCACTGCAGCTCTCCTGCATCCCTTTTGCTCTTACCAGCAGCTTGGATTTTATGCTTGGAGCATTGTTCTTTCTCCATTCCTTGCCTCTCAACTGGTCCTCTCTCATCTAGTTCCCATTCCTTTTCTTCCTATGGTCTCTGCTCTGTATTCAACAAGTGTTTGAAATGAATGAAGGAGGTGATTAATTATTTAGGATTGTACAAGGGGATATAACTAGGTGCAGTGGGAAGGAATTAAGCAAGTGAGACATAAAGGCTGAAGATCAGGAAAATATTTCCTTTAAGTGAAATGTAATAGAGGGCAATCCTGCCTCTGAGGCAGCACGGGAAGCTTCTCCTCCCATGGGATTTAAGATTGCAAAGAGCAGAAAATGGTCTTTAAGAGGAATCCTTCTGGGACAAGGTTAGCCCAAAAAGACTACATTTGTCTATCCCTTCTAGGCACAATGGTGGGACAGAGTGTGTGCAAAAGCACTGAAACGAGAACACAAAGAGATTTATTCATGCTGCAAATTTAAAATGCAGTGGGCAACCTCCCTTCAGCACAAACAACTCTTTTTATAACCTGTTTGAAGAGATTTTTTTTATATCTCCTTATTACTCGAGTAATTAATTTTCAACAACAAATGAAAGGGCACTGCATTAAAACAGCAGGTAAATTTGGGACAGAAAAGAAAGAGCACTAGCCCTTAAAATGAGATTTATTGTGAAGACTACATCTAAGTTTCTAATGGCACTCTGAGCAAAATCAAGGTTTTCTGCTTCCATTTGCTGGGCTGTCTCCTTTCATTACAGGGTGTCCTAGCACAAACTGCTCTGCCACACTCCTGAATCCTTTTATCTCTCATTAACTCTCCTTTTTTTTTCCCTCATTGATCACTTCCTTCTCATGCAAAGACTTGATATGTTTAACCTTCATAATCTTCCCACTTTGCAGTTGTGGGTCTGTAATTACAAGCTTTTTGAGGGTTCAGCCAGCAATAATCAAGTTTTGCTAATTGAACAAAAACTTGTACAAAAACCTTCTCACTGAAGTGGTCGTTTTGCCCTTTTTTTTTTTTCTTTTTGAAAATTTTACAGCTCAGGAATAGCAGACAAACTTATTTTTTATGTGTGTCAGGATTATTTTCAAAGAATCATAGAATCATTAAGGTGGGAAAAGACCTCCAAGGTCATCAAGTCCAACCTTCAGCTGAAGACCACCATGCCCACTAAAACATATTGTGAAAGGCACAACTACTCAGTTTTTTAACATTTCCAGGGATGGTGACTCCACCATTTCCCTGGAAAACCTGTTCCAATATTGAGGTGAGGACTTCTTTGTAACCCCAGGCACTGATTGTGTCTTCAAAACTCCAGTGCTCCAAAGAGATGACAGCAACTTCATATTCCCACAACCACAGGCCAAGGAAGCAAAAAAGAGAATTTTATATCAATTTTACAGTACAGAATTCTGATGCTTCAGAGCTGGAAAAGCCCCAGAGAGACTGGGGGGATGCAGAAGTGACACAGGGAGAAGGTTTCTCACCACTTTTCCTTTGTCTGAGAGGATAATGGCTGCATATTGATGCCAAACAATATTGTGCATGTTCTTTAGTTTGGTACAATACCTCCTCCCTTGCTCTTTGTCTGACCTCCTGGATAAATCAGTTGACTCCTCTTCCAGATCCTCAGCTGCAATTTCTCAGTGTACCAGCAAACCAAACAAAACTTCTGTTCATCCCAGTGGTTTCAGAATCCTTCCCTCTCATTTGATTTGTTCTTCTACCAGTTAATGGCCTCCAAGTCTGGTCTCTGTTTTGCCCTGGGGGTTATGAAAATCTCATTTGGAAATTATTTCAGGAGGCATCCTGTCAAAGCAGAGGGCTTTGCCACACTGACCCTCAAAATTTTATTTATACTTCTGGTGATCCTTCATTTCCAGGCTAAATGTTGCAGCAAAGTGACAGGATCCAGCAGAGGATAACCAAGCCAAAGCTCTTCCTATGCACTGCCACATTTGGAGAAGCAGTTTGAGACTGCCAGGACAGATCACCCAGGTTAACTTCACAATCTGCCATCACTAACAAGCTCCTCTTTGGCCATTGCACTGAGCAGCACAAGCTGTTCAATACAGAGAGGCTTGTGGCCAACCTGGGTTTGAACAAACAGCTGTAATCTTCAGCAGCTACTTATATACCTCAATGTCCCACGGATGCCTGAATGCCATTTTCCTTCACAGAATATCAAGAAATAACAATGGGAGAAGTTCTGTATCCCTGAATAAACTTCTTATTGGTGGCTGGTGAGCAAATTTCTGGAGAAATTTTTATGTGCCTAGAATTTAAGAGAAGCTTTGGCAGTATCTTGGAAAGCAGAGATTTTGTCCATGTAACATTTCAGTGAGCAAAGTTGTGCCAGGGGAAAGAAGAAGGTGAAGATTAACAGTAAAAAGCAGCAGCTTTCAATGGAATTTAAAAAAAAAAAAAACAGACAAAGTAGATTCTGTGAAAATATTTAATGTCTTCTTACAGTGAGAAACCTGAACTGAGTCTTTCCCATATTTTTTTTTCATTTCTCAATAAGTATATGATATTTTTTAAAATGTTTTTCTCCATATGGTGTTAGTGCTATTAAGTGATGGTGATTCCTGAGCCTCTGTTTTCAAGACCCTACCATGAATGCTTTGCAGCAAAGATGTGCCAAGGCTTGCATTTGACTCCATAGTGCTCAAAGACTTCAAGGTCTCATTATCACTATGGCAACTATTAATCATTCATTTGTTGTAACATAATAAATACATGCCCTCAACTAGAAGGCATGTTACAAATCACTGGAGTACCCTCAGAGCTGCTCTGTGTAGCTCTAGGTCACCCAAAGGAAGGCACAAGTACAGCTCTGAGTTTGTCAAAATGTTGCATCAAACCTTGTGGTTTGGGTCATCAGAACAAAGTAACCACTTAGTCAGTGTGGGCTTTGTGTGATTTCCCAAAACAATAAATGCTCGTGATGTGGATTGCTCTGTCAGTCACACATGTGTCTGCCATGCCCTAGGAGATGGCAAGGTGACCCAGCACACCACCTGCAAGGAGCTGGATCTGTCACACAAGAACAAAAGTTGAGGTCTTGGAGACAATCCAGGCACACCTGCAAGGATCTCCATTCTCCAAAGCAAGGGCAATAGGATTTTTCTTGGGCACAGAGAGACACTGACAGGGCTACACCCTGTCACACTGGAGGTACTGTGGGGGCACCTCTGCTGTGCAACACAGCATGGGCACATTCCCTGTGTGGTCACAAACCAAGAGCCAGCACAAGGCATCCTCTGCTCTCCTCTCTCCTTTCCTAGCCCCAGCTGCGTCTCCCTAGTCACCCGTACCAATACCAAGAAAAGCTTGAGGACAGCATCAGTAAAGACATTTGAGCAGCCACATTAATGAAAATTAAAAGTAGCTCTCTTGGCCACACTACTGCTTTGTTGTGCCCCCAGCAAAGCCCACCCATTTCCCTTCCCCTTGCCAAGGGCAGCTGAGGCAGACTGCTCCATGCCCTGACTGCCTGAGCACAGCAGCCAGTGTGAACCTTGCTCAGCAGCTTGACTCAGGTTTCCTAAGGGATGCCTCACAGCCCTCAAACATTAGTGGGACAAGGGCCCCCCATTCCTATTTCAGACTGCTCCTATTGTCTCTTTACAACATGATGCTAAGGGTGAGGTCAGAGTCCCAGACCAAGGGATAAGAAGATGCCTGAGGGTGCAAAGCCTGGTAGGAACATGTGGGAGAGCTGGTTCAATTCTATTTCCAAAACCTGCAGTGAGTCACCATGGCAGCTATGCCCAAAAGCCAAGTGACTCTGCTGAGTTACCCTGGCAGCAGCCCCTGCAGCCAATGAGTATGGTCATAGTGACTGTCACCATAACAGACCAAGAAGTGTCACTGGGAGCTGGAGACTCTCAGCTGCCTGGAAAAACCTTAACCCTCACCCTGGCAGTCCACAGTAAAAAGCCCCACACAGTATCACTCAGTCTTTGGATTCTTTTGAAACAATTAATGATTTTTTTTCCTGGATCAGCATGAACTTTATAAAGTGAGAAGAGACCTAAGGCCATCATTTATACAGGTCACTGGCACTGAGAGCTGGTGCCAGATTCAAAAGGCTCTGCGGTATTAGTAGCAATGGTACCCCAGGGTATTTCCTTTGCTCCATAAGAGGGGTCAGGGGAATTGATTACTCAGTTTTATTGGTACTTGTGAGATCACATCTGGAGCTCTGGGGACAGTTTTGGGCCGCTAAGAGAGTGGTCAGCTGGTTGGAGTGAGTCCAGTTTGGTTGCTGTCCGAGATGCTGAGGGAGCCAGAGCACACGATGTGCGTGGGGATAGAGGGACAGAGAGTTTGTTCAGCCGGGAGAAGACACAGCTTCAGGGGAAGAGGGGGAGGGTGGGATCCTACAGCTTCATTCAAAAGCCTCAAGTAGACAGAGACAAATGTTCCTCAGGAGCCTACAACAAAAGGACAGAAAGCTACATGGGCAGGACAGGCACGAGAATTTGCAGGAATGACAGTTCCAATTAGATACAAGGAAGGAAAAGTTCACCATGAAAGGAGTTAAGCTCTGGAACAGGAGTCATGAGAGGAGGTGAGATCCCTGTCCTTGGAGACTTTCAAAATGCAAGTAGGCATGGCCCTGAAGCAACCTGAGCTAACAGGGAAGTTGGCCCAGCCTTGAGCAGCAGGTTGAACTAGGACCTCACAAGGTCCTTTCCAGTCAGAATTGCGCTGTGGTGCTGTGATCTTTTATTTAGGTGATTCCTACCTCACTAATCCCCAGCAGCACATCACTGTAAACAGCAGCACATCACTGCAGAATACATGCTACTTAATCCACCACTCTTTGATCTTTAGGACTGGAGTCAGTGAGGGGATCACTCGATGAATCCAGCTCTGGAGAGATCTTGTCTCCAGAGATTTATGACAGCTAGCTACATTCCTCTCTCATTCTACATGGCATTTTATTTTCTTTTATCCTGCCCCCCACCAAATCCCTGTGTCCAGTGTAGGAATTCTCCTCTCTGTTGCATAAAATCTGAAATAAAGGATTCCAAGGTGTGTTACTGCCACCAGGAAAGTCTTTAGAATCAGGTGGTTGCTGGACATCTTCTATTCAGATTAATCAGGGAAATAATCACATACAATGTTCATAAATAGATGGATCCTGGGTTCTTAACAGAGGCTAAACTTGCAAAAAAAAAAAAAAAATCAAAGGGTGGTTTTCATCTGAGAACAGCAGGCTTAGCAAGTCGAGAAGGAAAATCTTCCCATGGTATTTCTATTCAAGTCCAGCCTTAGCATAAGGTGATCACTTTATGTGTTTAAAAATGAAAAACTACCATTTTTCTGAAGGAAGCTTTATCACAAGGATTATCTACTAAGGCTACACAGAAAGGTGTCACAGCAAGGAATAATATGCCAAGCTGGATAGGAGCAGCAGTAAAGGGGCTCCGTGATGCCCGGCACGGCCAAGATCCTGAGATAACCACATCTTTATTCCATAAATGCTTTTCCATAGTGCTCATAGCTGAACTACCAGAGCACTTTAAAGTCATGCACCAGGCAGTATGACTAACATTTGTCATGTTTTCCTTTCATCCTCTCCCCAGGGGCAGAAGCTTGTGCAGTTGTGAGGACGGGCAGTTAATTCATACGTACATTGGTACGCACACGTGTGACCCACGCACACGCTGACTAAATCTTCTTCCTTTAATTTGCTTTTTGTCAGCAAGACAAAGAGCTAGAAGACATATTTTCCACTAGAAGATGTACTTTCCACAACCATCAGGGTGGAGATTCACCACACATTTAAAAGCAGAGATGCAATTCTTTGAAGTTCTGAAATCCCAAGGTAGCACACCCAAAACTGCACACTCCTACAAGTAAAAGACAAACATTATCTTAAAAAACATAATCATCCCTCCCCCAGAAGTTCCAGCCCAGAATAACCTTCTCTGTTCTCAAAACAAAAAAAAAACAAACAAGTTTTGGCTGCAAAAAGCAATGTGAGACATGGCAAGGCAAGAAATGTAACGGTGTTCTATTCCAAAGCAAACACTCAGTGCTTTTATTACAGTGAAAAACAATAATGGGATACAGAATGTACATGATGTAAACACCTTTAATGCAATTCTAATTTTATTGTTGCTTCAAGATCACAGATTGTTATGGCAACTAAATAGGGAAGGGGGGGAACTTGATCACAGCATTAATTTGATATCAGATTCATTTGTTCCACATATGTGCTTCAGTGCCTGCATAATAAACAATCCTGGTTAAAGAAAAATAATATTGTAGCTATAATAATGGAATAATGTAGTATCCACTTAACCCCCAAGTCTGGTTAAAAAATAAAAAAAATTTAAATCCATTATGAGTATATTACTGTTCCAGCTGCAATCCAACACATTATAATCAATAACACTTGTAGATCAGGAAGGCAAATTTTCAGAAATACAGTCTATTAAAGCACTGAAAACTGCTAAACTGAAAATTACAGCAGTGTCCTGATGTCACAGCTGTAAACTCCAGGCAGGAGACTCAGCAGCAGCAGTAGATCCCAGCCCACTCCCTCAAATGGGATGTGGGCACTGCAGCCCCAAACACTGGGGTGGATTCTGCAATGCTGATGTGCCTCCTCCCAAGGAAGGACTGGGCAGCTCCTGGGTGCAGCCCTGCCTGGGTGGGGAGGGGGCATCCCATGTGCTTTGTGAACCTGAGCCATGGTGGTTGAGCTGGGATTTGGTTTCTAAGATCAAACTGAGAGTGAGAGAACTCACTGCAGATCAGCAGCTCCCCAGCGCTGTTGGAGCACTGAGCAGGGATGCCATAGAACAGCTCAAAACCCCACCTTGGCCATTAAAACCAGGAAACTGGGCACACAAAGCTCCATCAGGGCTTGGAGCAACCTGGTCTAGTGGCAGGCATGGCAGGGGGGTTAGAACTCAGTGATCTTTACAGTCCAACCCAAACCATTCTGTGATTCTATGATCCTTCCTGAGAGTAAAAACTGACTGCAAAACCCTAAAATTTTCCACTAACCAGAGTGCCCATTCTGCCCAGAAGATCAATAAGTGTAAAGTGGAAAAAAGATTGAAGCTACTTAAATGAGGATTCTTAAGGGAACCATATCCATCTTTGATAAAGGGAAAAAAAAATAGGTTGCATCAGAGAAATGGAAGATACAAGCTATTGCCCTCCAAGGAATGTGATGTCTGCAGTTTACCCAAACATAATTCTGGATGCTTTGGGGCATGAAGTGTGGCTTCACTTTGAAAGGGACCCATTATTAATAGTGTCATGGGTTTCTGGGATTACTGTGTCTCAGTGGTTTATTGTATGTTCATTTGCTCTGTTTACTAGCAAAATGTTTCTCCTCCAGATTCTCATCTTCCAGGGCTGTAAATGCAGCTTAGGATCTGAAAGTCAAGATGAGCTATTCCAGGGTCATCCATCAAGAGTAATAAAGTGTCTCCTGGAGGTTACACATGGGTAAGCAAGAGCACAGCCTGACAGCAGTGGGATTACACCGTGTGTACTACAATTAGAAATTAATGATCACTCCTTTCAGATAATGCAGAGGAGAGAAAAGGCTCCAGTTGCTGAGTTCTGTTAGAACACTGGGGCTCAGGGCAGGAAGAACAGCATGTGCTTTCCCAGACACACAAAGCACCCAGGCTCACTGAGGTGGGAATTTGCCTCCTCTGTGTCCCCCATTTTCAGAGGAGAGGTAGATTTTACTCGTAACTCCTTTCTTTGAGGAGGTGAAAGTAGTAAGGCAAAATGTGGCCTGAGGGTCAGAAAGATGAACACCCTGCTAATGCAGAGTGAATTAAAACATGAAAAATGGTTTCGTACAATTGGCTAATAAATGGCAAAATGAGAAATTAGTTTGTTCTGTTCCCAGAATAGAGCCTCATTCAAATGTGAGCCTGCAGTGCAGCTTTCAGAAGCATTGTCCTGTGCCTGGGAGCCAGGTAAAACTGCTTTAGTCCAGCTGTTCAAAATCTATCTGTATTGTTCTTTCAGTGACAAAAGAAGCAACAGGTCTCTTTACAAAGAACTCCCAGAGTCAGCAATATTTGCATTTACAAATCATAAGTGACCAAACCCAGCTCAACAGAAGCAATGTCACATGGCTACCAGCCACCAGTTCAGTGTGATTTAATTATTCCTAGCATCACTGCTTCATCTTTTTTTAAGCTATTTTCTGTGTATTCATATATGACAAAGAAAACCAATGTCATGAACTGTCATGTTGTGTTTACCCTTGCTGGCACTTAGTGCATATGATGAAGCAGTAAACTCTTAATTAGCCAGAGCCCCAGACAGATCCTTTTATCTCCTCTATTGCCCTGTCATCAGTCACTCCAAAGCAAGAAGACAAAGACTTTCAAAGTTTTTGGTGATCAGGGCTGACTGACCTGCAGTCTTTGAAAAGGCTTCAGTCTTTAGTGGACAGGCCACCTCCACCAAGCTGATGGCACAAAACCTGTACTCAGGCTTACACACTGCCATGCACATGATCTTCTTTCTTCTGACCTGTCAGCATAATCTTTAATAACTGACATGTCATGCAGAGTTGTAGGAATTCATTTGCATGGTTGAACCAGCCATGATGGGAAGTGGAAACCTGACAAAACTTCAAGCAGGAAACAGGGTGGAAACAATAGGCTTCCTACAGAGGAGACCAAATTAGATAAGACAATGATCCTTTTGAGGATTGCAGGCCAGGAGTTGCCTTTATTTTTCATAAATAAACATGAAATCGGTGTGCTTATCCAGGTACTTGAGTCATGTGGTTTTCTTTTTTTTTCTTTTTTTTTTTTTTTTTCTCACAGACCATCATCCAGGGCTAGCAAGGACAGGTTGTTTGCACAGGAATTGAAATATTTGTCCTTCATAGTTCATTTCTCATTTGACATTCTTTATTCCTGATTGTTCTGCTTTAAAAGATAGAAGCATCCAGCCATGGAGAAGCAATAATGCCCAGCAACAGAGGAAGCTGATGACACAGCACAAATGGTGCACTTTGTGCTTGGTGCCTGGCAGTCAGCAACACCACAGGAGCTGAATCCAAGGGGGGGTTTTGCACAAGCCCACTTAGCAGGTTCTTCCAAATAACAAACATGTTTCAAAAAGGCTCAGCCCAGAAACAAGAGGCAAGAAATTAAGAAAAAAAAAGAAAGAAAGAAAGAAAAGGCCACCAATAAACCACAAACATTGCCCAACTTCTCCCATTGGGATTTTGGCCATGGGGTCTTGAAAGGAGAGCCTCCAGATATTATCCTCAGTTTTCTTCTGGAAAAAGACCCCTCAGACCAGGAGTTCCAGTGCTGCCCACAGCCTCCTGATTTCTTAGGAACAATCTGAAAATGACTCCTGTAGTAAAAAAAGTCAATGTCCTGGCCAAGCAGATAAATAATAGGCTTGACATGTCCCTCTCCCAGGGGCCTTGCAGCATAAAGAGTCTCTTTATGGCTGTTCTAAAGGATATTGTTTCTGTAGTGCTGCTTCCCATTCTCCTATGGCTGATCAGTTTTCCTTACCATCTGCTGCTGCTCTGAACTAGAAACCACCCTGAAGGAGAAATAACACCGAGAAAGGATTCTTGGGCAATTTAAGAGAACTCAGATTTCCACCCCTATCTTGTCTTCAGTATGAAAGAGAAACTTCTAAAAGGTCTTTTCCAGACAAAAACTGTGCATCAGGAGGGATCTTCCAAGCCCCATCCCCATGGTGGTTTACAGTATTGCTGCCCAGAGCTGAAATGTGAATTCAGATGTAATTATTGAACTTGGATTTGGCCACTTTTGACTAGAATGCCACTCCTGATGTCTTCTTCATGGTACAATTTAGATGACTTTGGCTTGAGCTGAGAGAGCAATCAAGCAAATGCAGTGAGCCCTCAGAGACTGAATCTAATCTTCTTTCCATCCCCAAGGTTGCAGTTACAAGAAGTATAAAATAATTATAACTTTCAATTCTGAAGGTGATTTTTACAGTGATTTTGAGTTTTTCTTGTTGAAGTTTGTAATGTTTGGATCATTTTGCTTTTTCAAGCACTTTCCTGCTTATGATCTCTCAGCAGCTCACAGTGATTAATAGAAGCTCCAGCACTCTCTCACATGACAGAGGAGACACAGAATTACAGCAGTTTCTTCTTCAAAAAATTAAAATTGCACTCTCTAAGCCACTAGAATAAAGTAACTGGTGATGAACATTGACTTTAATGGCTGCTGGGGATCCCTCACTCCCTTACTAAAACCCAGCCACTTGTCAGATGAGAACACATCTGCCACCCAGCCATCTGCAGCCACAGAGAAAAGCAGCTTGGAGATGGCTGTGTCAGGGTCACAGTGCAACAGAAATGGAAGCTGACATTCAACAGAAGCAGCTTCCCAAAATTATTTTTTACATGAAATTTTTAAATAAAATCTAAAAAAA